>JARQOD010003663.1:0-47444 GCA_033576555.1 Oophaga sylvatica
GTACTACATACATTACACTATGCCTGATGAAGAGACCTGAGTAGTCTCGAAAGCTTGCAATTTGTTACCATCTTTTCAGTTAGCCATTAACCCCTCTCTGCCATCAGACGTACTATTCCGTCCATGTGACCCTGGACCTTATTCCCATGGACGGAATAGTACGTCATGGGCGATCAGCTGCGCTCCCGGGGGGAGCGCAGCTGATCGCCGCCGGGTGTCAGCTGATTATCACAGCTGACACCCGTGACTGTGTGTCAGGAGCGGTCACGGACCGCTCCCGGCACATTAACCCCTGGCACACCGCGATCAAACATGATCGCGGTGTACCCGGGGCACAGGGGAGGATCGCGCAGGCAGGGGCTCCCTGCGCGCTCCCCTGAGACCCTCAGAGCAGCGCGATGTGTCGCGCTGTTCCGAGGGTCCGTCCTCCCTCCAGGTCCCCGGATCCAAGATGGCGCCGGGGTCCTGCAGGGAGGCGGCTTCCTCAGTGCCTGCTGAGAGCAGGCGCTGGGGAAGCCTGCAGCAGTGCCAGAGCGATCGCTGGTGTGACAGTGTGCTGTGCACACTGTCACACCAGCGATCTGCTAAAATACAGTGATGTCCCACCCTGGGACAAAGTATAAAAGTAAAAAAAATAAAAATAAAAAGTGGTAAAAAAAAATCATAAAAAAAAAAAAAAAATATTCCCCAATAAATTCATTCTTTCCTGTAAATAAAAAAACCAAAACAATAGCAGTACACATATTTGGTATTGTCGCGTCCGTAAAGACCCCCCCTATAAAACTGTCCCACTAGTTAACCCCTTTAATGAACCCCTTAAAAAAAAAAAAAAGAAAACGAAGCAAAAAATCAATGCTTTATCATCATACCGCTGAACAAAAGGTGGAATAACACGCGATCAAAAAGACGGATATAAATAAACATGGTACCGCTGAAAACGTCATCTTGTCCCGCAAAAAACGAGCCATCATACAGCATTATCAGCAAAAAAATAAAAAAGTTATAGCTCGCAGAATAAAGCGATGCAAAAATAATAATTTTTTATATAAAATTGTTTTCATTCTATAAAAGCGCCAAAACATAAAAAAAATGATATAAATGAGGTATCGCCATAATCGTACTGACCCGAAGAATAAAACTGCTTCATCAATTTTACCACACGCGGAACGGTATAAACGCCTCCCCCAAAAGAAATTCATGAATTGCTGATTTTTGTTCATTCTAACCTCCCAAAAATCGAAATAAAAAGCGATCAAAAAATGTCACGTGCTAAAAATGGTACCAATAAAAACGTCACCTCGTCCCGCAAAAATAAGACCTCACATGACTCTGTGGGCCAAAATATGCAAAAATTATAGCTCTCAAAATGTGGTAATGCAAAAAACTATTTTTTGCAATAAAAAGCGTCTTTTAGCGTGACAGCTGCCAATCACAAAAACCCGCTATAAATAGTAAATCAAACCCCCCTTTATCACCCCCTTAGTTAGGGAAAAATAATAAAATTAAAAAAATGTATTTATTTCCATTTTCCCGTTAGGGTTAGGGTTGCGGCTAAAGTTAGGGTTAGGGTTGGACCTAACGTTAGGATTAGGATTAGGTTGGGATTACGGTTAGGGGTGTGTTAGGGTTAGGTTTGTGGTTAGGGTTGGGACTAGGGTTAGGGGTGTGTTGGGGTTAGGGTTGGAGTTAGAATTGGTGGGTTTCCGCTGTTTAGGCACATCAGGGGCTCTCCAAATGTGACATGGCGTCTGATCTCAATTCCAGCCAATTCTGCGTTGAAAAAGTCAAACGGTGCTCCTTCACTTCTGAGCTCTGCCATGCGCCCAAACAGTAGTTTACTCACGCATATGGGGTATCAGCGTACTCTGGACCACAAGAGTTATTGTGCAATTTGTCCTATTTCTACTGTTACCCTTGGGAAAATAAAAAACTGGGGGCGACAAAATCATTTTTGTAAAAAAAAAATGATTTTTTTTGTTTTTACGGCTGTATGTTATAAAACTTCTGTGAAGCACTTGGAGCTTCATAGCGCTCACCACACTTCTAGATAAGTTCCTTGTGGGGTCTATTTTCCAAAATGGGGTCACTTGTGGGGGTTTCCACTGTTTAGGCGCATCAGGGGATCTCCAAATGCGACATGACGCCCCCAGACCATTCCATCAAAGTCTGCAATCCAAAACGTCACTACTTCCCTTCCGAGCCCCGACGTGCGCCGATACAGTAGTTTACTCCCACATATTGGGTATCAGCATACTCAGGACAAATTGGACAACAACTTTTGGGGTCCAATTTCTCCTGTTACCCTTGTGAAAATAAAATATTGGGGGCAAAAAAATCATTTTTGTAAAAAAAAAAAAGGATTTTTTATTTTTACGGCTGTACGTTATAAACTTCTGTGAAGCACTTCGGGGTTCAAAGTGCTCACCACACATCTAGATAAGTTCCTTGTGGGGTCTATTTTCCAAAATGGGTCACTTGTGGGGGTTTCCACTGTTTAGACGCATCAGGGGCTCTCCAAATGCGACATGACTCCCCCAGACCATTCCATCAAAGTCTGCAATCCAAAACATCACTACTTCCCTTCCGAGCCCCGACGTGCGCCCATATAGTAGTTTACTCCCACATATTGGGTATCAGCGTACTCAGGACAAATTGGACAACAACTTTTGGGGTCCAATTTCTCCTGTTAACCTTGTGAAAATAAAATATTGAGGGCGAAAAAATCATTTTTGTAAAAAAAAAAAAAGGATTTTTTATTTTACGGCTGTACGTTATAAACTTCTGTGAAGCACTTTGGGGTTCAAAGTGCTCACCACACATCTAGATAAGTTCATTGAGGGGTCTAGTTTCCAAAATGGTGTCATTTGTGGAGGGTTTCCACTGTTTAGGCATATCAGGAGCTCTCCAAACACGACATGGCATCCAGCCAATTCTGCGTTGAAAAAGTCAAACGGCGCTCCTTCCCTTCCAAACTCTGCCATGCACCCAAACAGTGGTTTACTCCCACATATGGGGTATCAGCGCACTCAGGACAAATTGCACAATAACTTTTGGAGTCTTTTTACCCTTGGGAAAATAAAAATTGGGGTGAAAAAAATCAATTTTGTGGAAAAAATATGATTTTTTAATTTTACGGCTCTACGTTATAAACTTGTGTGAAGCACTTGGGGGTTCAAATTGCTCACCAAAGATCTAGATAAGTTCCTTAGGGGGTCTAGTTTCCCAAATGGGGGCACTTGTGGGGGGTTTCCACTGTTTAGGCACAGCAGGGGCTCTCCAAATGCAACATGGCGTCCAATCTCAATTCCAGCCAATTGTGGTTGGAAAAAGTCAAATGGTGGTCCTTCCATTCCGAGCTCTGCCATGCGCCCAAACAGTGTTTCCCCCCCACATATGGGGTATCAGCGTACTCAGGACAAATTGGACAACAAATTTTGTGGTCCAATTTATCCTGTTACCCTTGGGAAAATAAAAAATTAGTGACTAAGAGATAATTTTTGTGGGAAAAAGGATTTTTTATTTTCATGCTCGGGCATTATAAACTTGTGTGAAGCACTTGGGGGTTCAAAGTGCTCACCAAAGATCTAGATAAGTTCCTTAGGGGGTCTAGCTTCCAAAATGGGGTCACTTGTGGGGGGTTTCCACTGTTTAGGCTCATCTGGGGCACTACAAATGGAACATGACCCCCATCAATGTTTGCATTCCAAAACGTTACTGCTTCCTTTCCAAGCCCTGCCGTGCGCCCAAACAGTTTCCCCCCCCACATATGGGGTATCAGCGTACTCAGGACAAATTGGAAAACAACTTTTGGGGTCCAATTTCCTGGGAAAAATCAAAAATTTGGGACTAAAAAATCATTTTTGTGGAAAATTGTTTTTTTTTTTTTTCACACCCAGGCATTATAAACTTTTGTGAAACACTTTGGGTTCAAAGTGCTCACAACAGATCTAGATAAGTTCCTTAGGGGTCTAGTTTCCAAAATGGTGTCACTTGTGGGGGGTTTCCACTGTTTAGGCATATCAGGGGCTCTCCAAACGCGACATGGCGTCTAATCTCAATTCCAGCCAATTTTAGTTTGAAAAAGTCAAACGGCGCTCCTTCCCTTACGAGCTCTGCCGTGTGCCCAAACAGTGGTTTTCCCCCACATATGGGGTATTGGCGTACTCAGGAGAAATTGCACAACAACTTTATCTGCCCATTTTCTCCTTTTACCCTTGTGAAAATAAAAAAACGTTTGTAAAAGATCATTTTTGTGGCTAAAAAGTTAAATATTAATTTTTTCCTTCCACATTGCTTCAGCTGCTGTGAAGTACCTGAAGGGTTATTAAACTTCTTGAATGTGATTTTACCTTGAGGGGTGCAGTTTTTAGAATGGTGTCACTTTTGGGTATTTTCTGCCATATAGACCCCTCAAAGTGACTTCAAATATGAGGTGGTCTCTAAAAAAAATGGCTTTGTAAATTTTGTTGTAAAAATGAGAAATCACTGGTCAACTTTTAACCCTTATAATTTCCTAACAAAAAAAAATTTTGGTTCCAAAATTGTGCTGATGTAAAGTAGACATGTGGGAAATCTTATTTATTAACTATTTTGTGTGACATATCTCTCTGTTTTAAGGGAAAAAAAATTCAAAGTTTGAAAATTGCAAAATTTTCAAAATTTTCGCCATATTTGCATTTTTTTCAAAAATAAACGCAAGGTATATCGAAGAAATTTTACCACTAACGTGAAGTACAATATGTCACGAGAAAACAATCTCAGAATCGCGAAGATCCATTGAAGCGTTCCAGAGTTATAACCTCATAAAGAGACAGTGGTCAGAATTGTAAAAATTGGCCCGGTCATTAACGTGCAAACCACCCTTGGGGGTGAAGGGGTTAAAAGGTATCAACCACTGAGGACTCTCAACTCTAAATATTTTTAAAAATTGGCCTGGTCATTGACGTGCAAACCACCCTTGGGGATTAAGGGGTTAAATTTTCCCCTAAGCTGTATACAGCTGTACGCTTCTGAGACACTACCGTTTTTCTGCTTTTTGTATTACAGTCAAATCCATACTGAGTGTGCGTCTATGTGTGACTCCGGAAATATATACGGAGATTTAAATTTTCCCCTACACCGTATAAAGCTGTACGCTCCTCATAAAGTACCATATATCTGCTGGTATTTTTGGTACATTTTCCCAAACATGAGGAAGTATGGTGGAAGAGGCCATGGACGTGTGTGGGGGGGCCAGCTGGTACTGATGGTGGTGGTGGTGCATCTGCTGGTTGTGCCAAAAGCACAATAGTACCTAAGGCAGGGGTTGTTGAGCCTGCATCGTCTGGCTCCAGAAGGCCTGGAAGGCTACCTTTTCTGGAAGTAGGTAAACCGCTTTTAATGCCGTAACATCAGGAACAGGTTTTGGCTTACATTGCCGAAACAGTCTCTAGCTCTATCGCCTCCTCTTCTGAAGTTTCAAAAACTGCAAGCACTGAGCCATCAGTGCAGGCTTCTGGTCAGGAACAACACCTTTCCTTGTGTCCTTCACCCCCAACAAAAGTGAAGGATGTGGCAGGCCACACTTTAGATTACTCCCTGGAGCTCTTTTCACATACCATGCGTGGGTTATCAAGTCAAATCCTGAATTCCCAAGTCCAAGATGAATATGACATGGAGTTCACTGATGCACAGCCACTGCTATATGATTCTGCTGGTACATTCACCCAGAGCACTACATTGCCCTTGCAGTCTACTGAGCCAGAATCTGACCCTGGTGAAACTCAGGTGCCCCTTCCCGCATACTATAACACCTTACACAGTGACACAGAGGAAGGTGCAGATGAAAT
This sequence comes from Oophaga sylvatica, assembly GCA_033576555.1. Classification (NCBI taxonomy): domain Eukaryota; kingdom Metazoa; phylum Chordata; class Amphibia; order Anura; family Dendrobatidae; genus Oophaga; species Oophaga sylvatica. The sequence continues at coordinate 5,829 of JARQOD010003663.1, forward strand.
TGAAGAGGAGGTGATGGATGACCCAGTTGTTGACCCGGATTGGCATCCATTGGGGAAGAGGGTGCCGCTGGCAATAGCGCAGAAGAGGAGGAGAATCCGCAGCAGGCATCGACATCGCAGCTGCGGTTATCTGTCAGGCCCGTAGCAGTCCAAAAACATGTTAAAAAAAAACAAATTCAGCACAGCGTGCAAGCCTGAAAAGTTTTCCCAAAGTTGGAAGAGTGCAGTGTGGCAATTTTTTGACCAAAATATTATGGATGAGGCAAAGGTTATCTGTTAGAAGTGCGGAAGGACCTTTAGCCGAGGGAAGAATCTCTGAAATTTGAATGCCAGTTGCATGCTTAGACATTTAAACACCATGCACTTGCAAGCGTGGCCGGACTACAAAACCTCAGGTAGCACACATTCACCTGCTCCGACTGAAGGTAGCCAGCAATGCTACATTGCTTACCCCACTGTAAGCCCACCGGTTAGCACACCACCAGCAAGAAATGTTGAGGTGTCGTTGCAAGGACAAAGCATTCAGGGAATCCCAATGTTTTTCCAAAGAAAGACTGCATCTAGGTCATCACCACCACCACCACCTTCACCATCACCAACCCCCACTCAGTCAGCCATGTCCACCACAAGTTTCACCATATACAGTTCAGCTCACACTAGCAGAGACTGTGAGTAGGACAAGAAAATACTCATCCTCACATCGGCGTACACTGACTTTGAACGCCTACATTGCCAAACTGATCTCATTAGGAATGATGCCCTTCCGTTTGGTTGAAAGCGCAGCGTTCTGAGAGCTCAAGGCCTACGCTGTCCCACGCTATGAAATACCCAGTCAGCACTTATTTTCTAGAAAAGCCATCCCTGCCCTCCACCTGCATGTGAAGAACCGTATTGTCCATGCACTCAAACAATCAGTGAGTGGAAAGGTGCACCTCACAACATATGCATGGACCAGTAGGCATGGCCAGGGCCATTACGTGTCCATCACTGCGCACTGGGTTAATGTGGTGGATGCAAGCTCCACAGGGGACAGTGGCGATGGGACAGTGCTGCCTAGCCCACGGTATAGGCAACAGTTGGATGTAGGCATTCGACCCTCCTCCTCCTCCAGAAGCAAAGGCTCGTCGACAGAGCGCAGTCGCACGGGCGCTCCATCCGCAGATGCCAGTGTTGCACTCGAGGTGTCACACTATAGAACAGCTAGTGGTAAGCGTCAGCAGGCTGTTTTAAAGATGATGTCTTTGGGTGACAACAGACACACTGCGGAGGTACTGGCCGACTACTTGCAGCGAGACACTGAGTCATGGCTGGGCAGTTTACATCTTGAGCCAGGCAAGGTAGTCAGTGATAATGGCGTAATTTTGTGGCGGCCATAGCCCTGGCAAAACTCAGACACAAACCTTGGCTCGCTCACACCTTGAAACCTGGTGGTGCAGTGCTTCATAAATAATTATCCGGAGTTACCAGCCCTACTCCATAAGGTGCGAAGACTGTGCTCGCACATTCATCTCTTGCCTGTAGACTCCAGTTGTATGCAGAGGCTGCAGCGATCGCTCCACCTCCCCAAGCACCACCTAATCATAGACGTTGCAACAAGGTGGAACTCCACCATGCACATGGTTGAGAAGCTGTGCGAACAGAGGCAGGCTGTAATGCATTTGTGGGAGGATACACAAGCAGGCAGTTTGAGGGCAGACATCAAATTGTCATTTGTGCAGTGGTCAAAGCTGAAAGACCTCTGTAAAGTCCTTCAGTGTTTTGAGGAATGCACACGACTGGTAAGGCAGACGACGCCATCATAAGCATGAGCATCCCACTTATGCGTCTGCTCATGCAAACTTTGTCGCACATTAAGGATCAGGGGTCTGCAGCGGAGGAGGAAGAGGAGGAGGAAGAGGGAAGCCTTGATGACAGTCAGCCATTGTCTGCTCAGGAAACTGTCCTGGACGAGGTGGAGGAAGAAGAGAAAGAGGAGGAGGAGCAGGAGGAGGAGGGTGATGATTATTTTGGGGAGGAGGATGCTTCTCAGGGGGCAAGAGAAAATGTTGGCTTGCCAAGGTCAGGAACAGGGTTTGTGCATGACTGGAGGGATGTGGATTTGGCAGAAAGTGCTCCTCCACCCACCAATGACAGTGCATCATTGACACCTGGAACATTGGCACACGTGTGATTATGTCTTGCGGATCCTAAAAAGGGACCCCCGCATTTCCAAAATTATGAAGGATGACGACTGCTGGTTGGCCAGAATCCTCGATCCATGCTATAAAGGCAAATTACAGAAAATCATGCCACAGGAGAACCTAGAGCTAATATTGGTGAACAAACAAGCAACTCTGGTAAACCGTTTGTTAGAGGCATTTCCAGCACACAGCAGCGGTGCAGGTTCTATCTTGAGCCGTACTGAGCAACATGGAAGAGGTGTTCGTGGTGCACACAGCCAAAGTGGCGTTGGAGACAGGGGATTCATGACCATGTTGTGGACTGATTTCTCGACTACCGCTCACACGTCTGTTAATACTGAATCAATTGCAACAGACAGGAGACAGCAGTTGTCAGCTATGGTTCAAAATTACCTCTCCTCCCCTATCGATGTTTCTCCCCACAGTTCATTCCCCTTTGACTACTGGGCCTGTAAACTGGACACCTGGCCTGAATTGGCACAATATGCCTTACAGTAGCTCGCTTGCCCTGCTGGTAGTGTGCTATCAGAAAGAGTTTTCAGTGCTCCTGGATCAATCCTGACAGAAACAAGGAACCGGCTGTCGACCCAAAATGTAGGTGATCTCACCTTCATTAAAATGAACCATGCCTGGGTTTCAAAGGATTTTGTACCACCTTCCCCTGATGACACATAAGTTGCCAGCAAAATGGCTCGCTTTGTCCTCCTCTTCCTCCGTCTTCTCCAATTTCTCCATTTGCAGCTGCTGAACGTCTAGCCTACACCTCAATATATTTCAGTTTTTCCACCTCCCTAAATGGGCTGTACCCCCCCGGGGCCGGCGTCAGCACCTGGCGCACCTGGGAAAGTGCAGGGGCCCTGAGGAGGTGGGGGGCCCACTCGCCATCAGAGACACATGTGTACTATGAGGGGCCCTGTGCTAGTGCCGGCGCCCACGAGTATACCCCCCCTGTTTGCTCAGGGCCCCAGCACTCGCAATACTTACCTCTCCCTGCTCCACCGCTGTGACATCTTCCGCGTTTCCTGACAGTGACATTCAGTTCAGAGAGCATGATGAACGTCACGTCTGTGCGCCCTCTGCCTGAACAGTCACAGTGCAGAGAGCTGGAAGATGGCAACGCTGAGGAGTCCAGAGTAGAGCAGTGCCCAGAGAGGAGAGGTATTTCATTTTTTTAATGTTTAGAGCAATATATGGGGAGCATTATACACTGGAGAATTAAATATGGGGTCCATCATTTACTTGAGCATCATAGATAGGGCCTATTGTACACTGGAGCATTATATATGGGGCTCATCATACACTGGAGCATTATAAATGGGGCCCATCATACACTAGAGCATCATATACGGGGCCCATTATTCACTGGAGCATCACATGGGGCCCATTATATATAGAGCATTATATAGGCCCATCATACACTGGAGCATCATCCATGGGGCACATCATATACTGGAGCATCATATGGGGCCCATTATATATGGCGCATCATATAGGGCACATTATATATGGAGCATCACATGGAGCCCATTATATATGGAGCATTATAAGTTGATCATCATACACTGGAGCATCATACAGTACAGACCAAAAGTTTGGACACACCTTCTCATTCAAAGATTCTTCTGTATTTTCATGATTTTGAAAATTGTAGAATCACACTGAAGGCATCAAAACTATGAATTAACACATGTGGAATTATACATTACACTTTACCAAAAAGTGTGAAACAACTGAAAATATGTCTTATATTCTAGGTTCTTCAAAGTAGCCACCTTTTGCTTTGATTACTGCTTTGCATGCAGAAAAGGTGAACAGATGGACTCTACATGCCTGGTTCCCGCCGTGAAGCATGGAGGAGGTGGTGTGATGGTGTGGGGGTGCTTTACTGGTGACACTGTTGGGGGTTATTCAGAATTAAAGCGGGGAGCGGTCCAGCTCACCCCAAACCATCTCGATTGGGTTCAGGTCTGGTGACTGTGGAGGCCAGGTCATCTGGCATAGCACCCCAACACTCTCCTACTTGGTCAAGTAGCCCTTATACAGCCTGGAGGTGTGTTTGGGGTCATTGCCCTGTTGAAAAATAAATGATGGTTCAACTAAGCTCAAACCGGATGGAATAGCATGCCGCTGCAAGATGCTGTGGTAGTCATTCTGGTTCACTATGCCTTAAATTTTGAATAAATCCCCAACAGTGTCACCAGCAAAGCACCCCCACATCATCACACCACCTCCTCCATGCTTCACGGTGGGAACCAGGCATGTAGAGTCCATCCGTTCACCTTTTCTGCGTGCAAAGCAGTAATCAAAGCAAAAGGTGGCTACTCTTTGAAGAACCTAGAATATAAGACATATTTTCAGTTGTTTCACATTTTTTTGTAAAGTGTAATGTATAATTCCACATGTGTTAATTCATAGTTTTGATGCCTTCAGTGTGATTCTACAATTTTCACAGTCATGAAAGTACAGAAAAATCGTTGAATGAGAAGGTGTGTCCAAACTTTTGGTCTGTACTGTATATGGGGCCCATCATATACTAGAGCATCATATGGGGTTCATTATTTAAGGGGCATCATATAGGGCCCTTTATATATGGAGCATCATATAGAGCATATATAGGGCCTATTCTGTATGGAGGATTATATAGAGCCAATTCTGTATGGCGCACTTTGTGGTGCCCATAATACTGTATGGAGGTCTATACTGTCCGGTTTTTGAGCTATTGTAGAATTTACAATAGATATCACTCATGTAATGTAAGAAGTGAAGTATTTGACTTTGTACTATACCATTTGACATTGTACTATACCTATATTTCTCTGCCTATCGGAGCATCATGAATTGTGGTATGTGTTAAAGGGGCCCACTGAGACTCTTTCGCCCAGGGCCCACGAAAACCTGGATCCAGCCCTGCACACCCCCACAACTTTAGCCAAATAACCCCCAGTTTTCAATGTGTTACTATTATTATAAAGTAAATTAAGGTTGACAAGCTTAAGTAATAAGAATTGATGTCGTTGGCATTGAAATGGGCACTGTAGGTGTGTTTACTGTCCTCCAATCACTGCCGACTTTTCTTCCCCATTGACTTGCATTGGGGTTGGTTCGAGTTTCAGTCGGACCTCTGATTTTTTACGATAGTCGGCCGATTTCGTTCGACTCGACTTTTGGAAAAGTCGAGTGGTCCGAAACCCGAATCGACCCTCCCGGAGGCAAAGTCGCTCATCTCTAGTAATGACCAACATAGGGGGTCTTCCGCAGACCCCTGACTGTCATGACAACCCACCCATGCCTCTTGATCATGTGACAGGTTTGACGATGGACGTGTCTTGTGACGTGCTTCTGCTGGGTGTGAGTCAAAGATTGACAGCGACATTTAACATGTCATCATTAGAGACACATGACAACGGATCAAATCTGTTGTCATGTGCAGAGAAAGATGCAAGCTCAGCGCAAGAGCCCGCCTCAAGTACAGGAACACGACGTATGATGCACCTATACGTCATAGGTTGTGAAGAGGTTAAGGCCTCCTTTCTAAAATTCCAACACATTTCTCATTGCTTTGCATATACAAATTGCCTCTTCAGAGAAAAAAGAGGACTTGAACTCTATAGCACCATCTGTTGGAAGTAGCGATCCTACAAGTCACAATCAACACTTTAACGAGTCTTGCAATATGACTTAGGATAAAAGCCAGATCAGTATCTCAATTTGCAGAAATGGTGTTTCGGGCTATTGGCCCTCGTCAGTGCAAAGTATGAGCATTGCATGGCGAATAAGCCTCCTTACCTTGACAAGCCAGAACTGGTATGTCACTCTTCCACAAGGAGAAACCTTATCCCTTAGACATCAGTCCAGACCTCTCACCTAGCCAAATCAGTTCTCATACTTTGCACCTATGAGAGCCAATAGCCTGATACATCGTGTCTGCAAATTGAGATACTAATTTGGCTTTTATTCTAAGTCATATTGCAAGACTCGTTAAAGGGTTGATTGTGACTTCTAGGATCGCTACTTCTAGCAGGTGGCGCTATAGGGTTCAAGTCCTCTTTTTCTCTGAAGAGGCAATTTGCATATTAACTTTCCCAGAGGAGCATTGCATGGCGAATAAGCCTTCTTACCTTGACAAGCCAGAGCTGGTATGTCACTCTCCACAAGGAGAAACCTTACCCCTAAGACCTCATTGCTTTGAGGACATTTTGAAATTAGAAACATGCAAAGAGCCTGTAATACAGATGATCAAATCTTTGGAAATTCAAACTTATCAGCTTCACTAAAATTTTCTCAAGAATTTTATTTGTTGTGAATAAATTTGGTGCAAATCACAAGTATTCCCATTGCCCTGAAAAGATACAGTTGTATGAAAAAGTTTGGGCACCCCTATTAATCTTAAGCTTAATGTTTTATAAAAACTGGTGTTTTTGCAACAGCTATTTCAGTTTGATATATCTAATAACTATTGGACACAGTAATGTTTCTGCCTTGAAATGAGGTTTATTGTACTAGCAGAACATGTGCAATCTGCATTCAAACAAAATTTGACAGGTGCATAAGTATGGGCACCCTTATCATTTTCTTGTTTTAAATACTCCTACCTACTTTTTATAACTTACTAAAGCACTTTTTTTGGTTTTGTAACCTCATTGAGCTTTGAACTTCATAGCCAGGTGTATGCAATCATGAGAAAAGCTACTTCAAGTGGCCACTTGCAAGTTGTTCTCCTGTTTGAATCCCCTCTGAAGAGTGGCATCAATGGGCTCCTCAAAACAACTGTCAAATGATCTGAAAACAAAGATTATTCAACATAGTTGTTCAGGAGAAGGATACAAAAAGCTGTCTCAGAGATTTAACCTGTCAGTTTCCACTGTGAGGAGCATATAAAGGAAATGGAAGAGAACAGGGACAGTTCTTGTTAAGGCCAGAAGTGGCAGGCCAAGAAAAACATCAGAAAGGCAGAGAAGAAGAATGGTGAGATCAGTCAAGGACAATCCTCAGACCACCTCCAGAGAGCTGCAGCATCAACTTGCTGCAGATGGTGTCACTGTGCATCGGTCAACTATACAACGCACTTTGCACAAGGAGAAGCTGTATGGGAGAGTGATGCGAAAGAAGCCGTTTCTGCAAGCACGCCACAAACAGAGTCGGCTGAGGTATGCAAAAGCACATTTGGAGAAGCCAATTTCTTTTTGGAAGAAGGTCCTGTGGACTGATGAAACCAAGATTGAGTTGTTTGGTCATACAAAAAGGCGTTATGCATGGCGTCAAAAAACACAGCATTCCAAGAAAAACACTTGCTACCCACAGTAAAGTTTGGTGGAGGTTCCATCATGCTTTGGGGCTGTGTGGCCAATGCCGGCACCGGGAATTTTGTTAAAGTTGAGGGACGCATGGATTCCACTCAGTATCAGCAGATTCTTGACAATAATGTTCAAGAATCAGTGACAAAGTTGAAGTTACGCAGGGGATGGATCTTTCAGCAAGACAATGATCCAAAACACCGCTCCAAATCTACTCATGCATTCATGCAGAGGAACAATTACAATGTTCTGGAATGGCCATCCCAGTCCCCAGACCTGAATATCATTGAACATCTGTGGATCATTTGAAGAGGGCTGTCCCTGCTCGGCGACCATCAAACTTAACTGAACTGGAATTGTTTTGTAAAGAGGAATGGTCAAAAATACCTTTATCCAGGATCCAGGAACTCATTAAAAGCTACAGGAAGCGACTAGAGGCTGTTATTTTTGCAAAAGGAGGATCTACTAAATATTAATGTCACTTTTCTGGTGAGGTGCCCATACTTATGCACCTGTCAAATTTTGTTTGAATGCAGATTGCACATTTTCTGTTAGTACAATAAACCTAATTTCAAGGCAGAAACATTACTGTGTCCAATAGTTATTAGATATATCAAACTGAAATAGCTGTTGCAAAAACACCAATTTTTATAAAACATTAAGCTTAAGATTAATAGGGGTGCCCAAACTTTTTCATATAACTGTATGTTTAACTCTCTGGTGTCTCCATATACTTTACTCAACCCCTGTTATAATTATGCTTTTCTTATATAGTGCTATCATATTGCTGTCCCCAATTGGGATCACAATCTAAATTCCCTATCAGTATGTCTTTGGGGTGTAAGAGGAAACCCATGCAAACAAGGGGAGAACATACAAACTCCTTGCAGATGTTGTCCTTGGTGGATTTTGAACCCATGCTGCCCAAGATCTTTAAGGCAAACACAGGCTTAGTAGTATCAAAGTGAGCTCCATAAATATTTCTACGGGTAAATAGACAGTAACCGTTCTTCACTGATATTTTATCACAAACTAATTGTATAGCTTATTCTGAGTTTTTTGCCCTTTTGGCTTTATCTCTAATGCTATATTGTAAGCTTAGACATCACTAAATAGATATACCCCAAAATAATTCCAGTGCTGCACTCTCTACCTTGGCTCTTATAACGGCTTCTGAGTTTGGGCTCCCTCTGTTGGTTGCTGCTGGTAGTGGAGCTGGTCTGGCTGACAGAGGTCAATCACCTGAAGAGTATGATTGGAAGTCAGGTGTTACAGACTGAGAGATATAAGTGAGCAGCCTTCCCTTGGTTGTTGCCGGTGATTTTGGTTTTCTTCCTGAGCCTTCTGGAAGTCTACTTGCTCCCTGCTTGTCCTGCATCTTTCAGATAAGTTATTTGTCTGTTTTAATCTGGGGCATTTTTCCCTTTTTGCTTTTGTCTGTTCTCTGCCTTGCTGGTGTGAGTTCAGTCGGGTTCCCTGCTGGTACCTGTGCTGGACTCTGTTTTCCTATGCCACTGCTTATGTTAGTCTTTTCAGTATTCTAGTCCCCTGTTATTTCAGTATCTGTTGTTTTGCGTCCAGTTCACACTAGAGTTCTGATGTAGTGGGGGAGAGGTCATGTGGCCTCAGTATTTTTGCATATCAGACGTGTTGGAATTTTTCTTAGGGTTTTTGCTGGATTGCAGACAGTATCCTTTACTGTCATGTTCTATCCAGATAGTTTGGACCCAGCATTTGCTGACTCTATCTTCTGCCTGTGTTTTGTACTTCATCTGTCTCACAGACAATATATGTTTGGGGGCTATCTTTTCCTTTGGGGCTCTACTTCGGGGCAGATTAGCTTTCCCCTTTCTCTCTTTAGGCTTAGTTAACTCTTTGGCTGTGTCGTGGCGTCGTCTAGGGCATCGTAGGTACGTCCCACGGCTAATTCTAGTTGTGTTGTCAGTTTAGGGGTCTGCAATCCGCTAAGTTACCGGCCTCACTGTAGATTCTAGGGTACTTTAAAGAAGGAAAGAATAGTAAAAAAAAAAAGGGTGTCAGAATTTTTTATATATTTTTTCCTCTTTTTCTCTGGGGGCCGTAGGAGGATATTTTCTTCAATGGAGACTAAGCATTTGTTTGATCATGTTGAGCAGATCACTGCTGAAGTGCAGAGAATTTCTGCCTATCTCGCTCAGTTGTCTACTGTAGAACCTAAGATCCCTATTCCTGATTTATTTAAGAATAATTGTAAATTGTTTTTTGCCTTGAAACCTAATTCTTCGGGGAACTCGGTGAAGCAGGTTAAAATTGTCATCTCCCTGTTGCACGGCGACCCTAAGGACTGGGCTTTTTCCCTGACACCTGGGGATTCTGTTTTGGCTGATGTGGATGCGTTTTTTCAGGCTCTGGGGTTGTTGTATGATGAACCTAATGTTATTGATCAAGCTGAGAAAATCTTATTGGCATTGAACCAGGGTCATGAAGCGGCAGAGTTATATTGTCAAAAATTCCGAAAGTGGGCAGTACTTACTAAATGAAACGATGATGCCCTAGCGTCTCTTTTTTGGAAAGGTCTGGCAAAGACCGTAAAAGATGTTATGGTGGGATTTCCTGCCGCTCTGGTCTCAACAACTTTATGTCATTATCCATTCAAATTAACAGACGTTTACGTGAACGGAAAACTATGCGAGAGGCGGTGTTGCCTTTCAAACAAACCTCTGAGCCCATGCAGTGTGATCGGGTTATTTCTAGGGCTCAACGTCAATTTATAAGGCGTAATAAGTTGTTCTTCTTTTTGGGGACGCCTCTCATACTATTTCCGTCTGCCCTAAGCGGGAAAAATGTTTTGCTCACTCATTTGTTTTGGGAAATGTACAGCCTAAATTTCTCTTGACTAGGGTTGAGCATTCCGATACTGCAAATATCGGGTATCGGCCGATATTGGCTGTATCGGAATTCCGATTCCGAGTACCGATATTTTCGTCATATCGGATACCGGAATCGGAATTGTCACTGTCACTGTCAGTGTCCGTCTGTCGGGTCTGTCAGTAGTCAGCGGCACTTACCCGGCAGAAGATCTCCGGCGGTCACATCCCGGACTGCTTGATGGCCGCCATCCTCTTCTCCCTGGCGGTCACATGCAGTTTCTCGCGATAACTGCAGTGACTGCTGGGTAATCGCGGCCGTAAAGCAGTCCGATGACGTCACCGCCGGGGAAGCAGGTAATTAGCTGTGCTGCGCCGGGATGTCAGGCTCTGTGCTGTGTCAGATGGGTGACAGTCGTTACTATGGACTGCGTCGGACAGGTGGTATACTGTTGGTTTGTTTTTTTTCTTTTTTTACAGGAGATCGATGGCGTCGCAGGAATGAGTGTATAATAAAAGAAATGAAAACTGTGTTGTCTCTTTTATTTCATTAAAAGACTTTTTTCTTGCTGTGTCTTTTTTTTAAACATTTAAAAACTTTGGGATTAATAATGGATCGGTGTCTTATTGACGCCTCTCCATTATTAACCGGGCTTATTGTCACCGTGCAATCAACGGTGACATTAACCCCTTATTACCCCGCTTGCCACCGCTACAGGGCAAGTGGGAAGAGCCGGGTAAAGTGCCACAATTGGCACATCTTTTGATGCGCCAAATGTGGGGCTGCTGTAGCCTGGTATTATCAGGCTGTTGAGGGCCAAAATCCATGGGCCTTCACAGTCTTTTAATACCAGGCCGCAGCAGTCTGCATTTTACTTGGCTGGTTAACAAAAATAGGGGGGATCCCCAGCCTTTTTTTTTCGAGGGGATCCCCTATTTTTGTTAACCAGCCAAGCTAAGCAGACTGCTGTGGCCTGGATTATCAGCTTGCAAGGTCCATGGATATTGGATCCTTACCAGCCTGAAAAACCAGGCCTCAGCGGTCTGCTTCATCTGGCTGGTTAAAAAAAATAGGGGGGGACCCAACGCTAATTTTTTTCGAGGGGATCCCCTATATTTGTTAATCAGCCAAGATATGCAGACTGCTGTTGCCTGGTATTATCAGGCTGGCAAGGTCCATGGATCTTGGCTCCTTAACAGCCTGAAAATCCAGGCCTCAGCGGTCTGCTTCATCTGGCTGGTTAACAAAAATAGGGGGGACCCCACGCCATTTTTTTTTCGAAGGGAACCCCTATTTTTGTTAATCAGTTCCCTCTGACGTCACTGATGGTGTCCCTGGCTGACCTGAAGTGAAAGTGGAAAGCAATCAATTAAGCTTTCCACTTCCTCTCCTGTCAGCCAGGAGAGGAGCTCATTCATTTGGGGGTTTACTGTGAGGCTGCAGCATTAGCTGCGGTCCCTGCAGTAAACATTAACCCTTTCTGAAGGATTACACCGTGGGACCTGACTGTGCATCGGATTGGTAAGAATAATTTTGCTTTATTATTTTATTTTTATTACAGGAAATGGTTTTAGCAGATAAATAAAATATGGTCAAAAACTGTGTGATTATTTCATTAAACTTCTTTTTTATTAAAGTGTGTGTGTTTGATTTTTCTTTCATACAATAGGATTAATAATTGATAGTTGTCTAATTGACAGCTCTCAATTATTAACCTGGCTTAAAGTGACCTTTCAATTGCAAGGTCATTTTAACCCCTTATTAAACCATTCGCCACCGCTACAGGGCAATGGGAATAGACGGGCAAAGTGCCAGAAAGGGCAAATCTAATTAGAGATTTGCCCTTTCTGGGGTGTCTGGGGGCAGATGTTAGTAGCCGGGGGGGGCCAAAAATAATGGTCCCTCTCTGGGCTATTATTATCTGCCCCCACTCACTGGCTTTGTCTGTCTGGTTGCGAAAATAGGGCGGGAGCCCACGCATTTTTTTTCAGCAATTTTACACCTCATATATATATATATACATGTCATTGAGTTTGTGACACATATATATATATATATATTTATAGTTCATACACTTCTACATAGTATAATAGCCGCTAATTCAATTGCCGGCTTTTGTGAAAATGCAGAACCCGACATGAAATGACACTTGGTTTACATAGAGTTAACCATGTCTTTTCATGTAGTTTGATATCTGATTTGCACAAACAATTACATTAGTGTAAGTGTGCAAAATTTCACACCTGTAGGGGTTAATTAAAGGTGTAAATTCGTAGCAAAAAAGTCCTTTTTTTTACAACGAATTTACACCTTTAATTAACCCCTACAGGTGTGAAATTTTGCACACAGCCACTCATGTAATTGTTTGTGCAAATCAGATATCAAACTACATGAAAAGACATGGTTAACTCTATGTAAACCAAGTGTCATTTCATGTCGGGTGCTTCTGTCTTTTCACAAAAGCCGACTTTACCCGGCAATTGAATCAGAGGCTATTTTACTATGTAGAAGTGTACAGTCATGGCCAAAAGTTTTGAGAATGACACAAAAATTATATTTTCACATGATCTGCTGCCCTCTGGTTTTTATGTGTGTTTGACAGATGTTTTTATCACAGACAGAAATATAATAATTGCAAACATATGAGTAACAAAAGCTTATATTGACAGTTAGAATGAGTTAATGCAGCAAGTCAATATTTGCAGTGTTGACCCTTCTTCTTCAGGACCTCTGCAATTCTCCCTGGCATGCTCTCAATCAACTTCTGGACCAAATCCTGACTGATAGCAGTCCATTCTTGCACAATCAATGCTTTCATTTTGTCAGAATTTTTAGGTTTTTGTTTGTCCACCCGTCTCTTGATGATTGACCACAAGTTGTCAATGGGATTAAGATCTGGGGAGTTTCCAGGCCATGGACCCAAAATCTCTATGTTTTGTTCCCTGAGCCATTTAGTTATCACCTTTGCTTTATGGCAAGGTGCTCCATCATGCTGGAAAAGGCATTGTTGATCGCCAAGTTGCTCTTGGAGGACATTCTGGTACCATTCTTTATTCATGGCTGTGTTTTTAGGCAAGACTGTGAGAGAGCCGATTCCCTTGGCTGAGAAGCAACCCCACACATGAATGGTTTCAGGATGCTTAACAGTTGGCATGAGACAAGACTGGCACCTTGTCTTCTCCGAATGAGGCGTTTTCCTGATGTCCCAAACAATCGAAAAGGGGATTCATCAGAGAAAATAACTTTACCCCAGTCCTCAGCAGTCCACTGCCTGTACCTTTTGCAGAATATCAGTCTGTCCATGATGTTTTTTCTGGAGAGAAGTGGCTTCTTTGCTGCCCTCCTTGAGACCAGGCCTTGCTCCAAGAGTCTCCGCCTCACAGTGCGTGCAGATGCACTCACACCTGCCTGCTGCCATTCCTGAGCAAGCTCTGCACTGCTGGTAGCCCGATCCCGCAGCTGAAACACTTTTAAGAGACGGTCCTGGCGCTTGCTGGTCTTTCTTGGGCGCCCTGAAGCCTTTTTGGCAACAATGAAACCTCTCTCCTTGAAGTTCTTGATGATGCGATAGATTGTTGACTGAGGTGCAATCTTTCTAGCTGCGATACTCTTCCCTGTTAGGCCATTTTTGTGCATTGCAATGATGACTGCACATGTTTCTTTAGAGATAACCATGGTTAACAGAAGAGAAACAATGATGCCAAGCACCAGCCTCCTTTTAAAGTGTCCAGTGGTGTCATTCTTACTTAATCATGACAGATTGATCTCCAGCCATGTCCTCATCAACACCCACACCTGTGTTAATGGAGCAATCACTGAAAAGAGGTTAGCTGGTCCTTTTAAGGCAGGGCTGCAATGATGTTGAAATGTGTTTTGGGGGATAAAGTTCATTTTCTAGCCAAATATTGACTTTGCAAGTAATTGCTGTTAAGCTGATCACTCTTTATAACATTCTGGAGTATATGCAAATTGCCATTAGAAAAACTGAAGAAGTAGACTTTGTAAAAATTAATATTTGTGTCATTCTCAAAACTTTTGGCCATGACTGTATAAACTATAAATATATGTATATATATATGTCACAATGACATGTATATATATATATGTATTCTATGTGTGTATATTTAGTGTTTACAAGGAAAGAATGGGGTTTTTTTAGTTACGATATTTTGTTCCCATAGACTTACATTGGATTTCCGGTATCGGTATCGGGTATCGCCGATATTTTAATGGTATCGGCGATACCATTCCGATTCCGATACTTTTGGATATCGGAAAGTATCGCTCAACTCTACTCTTGACGGTTACCTTGATCTGCTCCTTATCTTCATTTTCTGCTAAGGCTTTTGTTGTGAATGGGTTTGAGATGAGTTCTGAGCAGAGGCTCCCTCTGGTGGTTACAAGCGGTACTAGTGAGGATTGTGAGGACTGGGAATCAGGTGTTACTGATTGGTCTTATGTAAGGGAGTCATTTTCCCATCAGGGTTGCCGGTGATCAATTGTTCTGGTCTGAATCCTTCTTTCCAGTTTCCCTTGTAGCCTGCTGTGTCGTGTCTGCATCTCCTGCTATCAGATAAGACAATTTCTTATTTTGTGTTTTTACTATATTTTTGCATTTTGTCCTGCACTTCTGTGGGGGCCTTCAGGGTCCCCTCCGGGGGCTTTTGCCCTCTCAGTTTAGTCCAGCCACTGTGTTTTGTACTTTTGCTTTTTCCAGTTTTTTTTCGGTGGCTGCTGTTTTGTTTTTGTTACACCAGAGAACTAATTTAGGTGGTAGAGGTCGTGTGATCTCAGGTGATTTTGAGATTGGTAGGGTTGGTGTTTTTTCAGGGTTTTCTGGGATTGCAGTAAGTGCCCTTCCTATCCTTTTCTATTTAGATAGTTTGGGCCCCAGCGTTTGCTCATACTATTTTCTTTCTGTGTCAGTATTTCCTCTTGTCTAACCGCCATTACATGTTTGGGGGCTTTCTATTATCTTTGGGGTTCTGCTCCGGGCAGATAGCTTTCCTATTTCTATCTTTAGGTGTAGTTAGTTTCTCAGGCTGTGACGAGGCGTCTAGGACCAACGTAGGAACGCTCCATGGCTGCCTCTAGTTGCGGTGGTTAGTCAGGGTACTGCAATCTCATAGATTCCAACTGCTCTGGTGTATTTCCTTTTTTACCTGCACTCCTCAGCTACCGTAACATAACAGTATCACCGGCCTTAAAAATTGTATGGTACTCACAGAAGGGAAAAAATATTTTGAAGGAAGAAAAGTTGTCAGAGATATTTTTCTGTTTGTGCATTTTTTTTTTTTTCCCTCTGTATCTCTGGGTGCTGGGGAGGATCTTTTCTCCTAATGGAGTTTGCACAGTTGTCTGGCCGTGTGGATCAGCTTGCCACTGAGGTTCGGAGTATTGCTATCTATCTTGCTGGGTTGCCTGTTGTGGAACCTAGGATTCCCATGCCAGATTTGTTTTTAGGGGATCGAGCTAAGTTTCAGAATTTCAAAAATAATTGTAAATTGTTTCTTGCCTTAAAATCTAAGTCTTCAGGAAACGCAGCGCAGCAGGTTCAAATTATCATCTCTCTCCTGCGCGGCGATCCTCAGGATTGGGCTTTTTCCCTGATACCTGGGGATCCTGTTTTGAGTGATGTTGATGCATTTTTTCAGGCTTTGGGGTTATTGTACGATGAGCCTAATGTCACTGATCAAGCTGAAAAAGCCTTGTTGGCATTAAATCAGGGGCTTGATGACGCTGAGTTATACTGTCAGAGATTCCGTAGGGGGGCAGTCCTGACCAAGTGGAATGACGACGCTTTGGCGGCCCTTTTCCGGAAGGGTCTGTCGGATAATGTAAAGGATGTTATGGTGGGATTCCCTGTCCCCTCTGGTCTCAATGATTCTATGTCATTAGCGATTCAAATTGACAGACGTTTGCGTGAGCGGAGAAGTATGCGTGGAGTGGTGTTGCCTTGTGAGCCAGCTGCTGAGCCCATGCAGTGTGATGGAGTGGTGTCTGGGGCACAGCGTCATGAGTTTCAAAGCGCAATGGGTTATGTTTCTACTGTGGTGATGCCTCTCATGCTATTTCAGTCTGCCCTAAGCGGGGAAGACATTTAGCACGCTCAGTTGTCTTGGGTAGTGTTCAGACTAAGTTTTTATTAACTGTCACTCTGATATGCTCTCTGTCCTCATTTTCTGCTCAGGCTTTCGTTGATTCTGGAGCAGCTATTAACCTGATGGATTATGATTTTGCTAAACGTTGTGGGTTTCCCTTGATACCCCTACAGAAGTCTATTCCTCTACTGGGGATCGATTCTACCCCTTTGGCTGAGAATAAACCCCAGTTTTCTACTCAGGTGATAATGAGGGTTGAACCTGATCACCAGGAGTGCTGCAAATTTTTGGTTCTATATAATCTGCATGACATTATAGTGCTGGGTTTCCCTTGGTTACAGTCTCATAATCCTGTTTTGGATTGGAAATCTGTGTCTGTAACCAGTCGGGGCTGCCAATGTGTTAATACCAACACTCCTGTTTTTTCTGCCTCCCCCCAGGCTGAGGATGTTCCTGACTTTTTGTTTGATTTTTCTGATGTGTTTAGCGAAAGTAAATCTGCATCCTTACCTCCCCATAGGAGCTATGACTGCGCTATTGAATTAGTGCCAGGTAGTAAATTCCCTAAAGGTCGCCTTTTTAACTTGTCTGTACCTGAACATGACGCTATGCGGTCTTATATCAAGGAATCATTGGAGAAGGGTCATATCAGACCATCCTCTTCACCCTTAGGTGCCGGTTTTTTCTTTGTGGCCAAAAAAGATGGTTCATTAAGGCCGTGTATTGATTATCGTCTCTTGAACAATATTACTGTGAAATATCAATACCCGTTACCCTTGATTTCTGACCTGTTTTCCAGGGTGAAAAACGCTACTTGGTTTACCAAGCTTGACCTCAGGGGGGCGTATAACCTTATTCGCATTAAGCACGGGGATGAATGGAAGACGGCATTTAACACCCCTGAAGGGCATTTTGAGTACCTTGTGATGCCCTTTGGGCTCACTAATGCTCCTTCCGTCTTCCAGTCCTTCATGAATGACATTTTCAGGGATTTTGTGGACAAGTTTCTGATTGTTTATTTGGATGATATCTTGATTTTTTCTAATGACTGGGACTCTCATGTGAAACATGTTCGAACTGTATTCCAGATTTTGAGAGAGAATGCTCTGTATGTGAAGGGATCAAAGTGTCTTTTTGTCGTACAGAAGATCTCATTTCTGGGATTCATTTTGTCCCCATCTGTTATTGAAATGGACCCGGTCAAGGTTCAGGCCATCTGTGATTTGGTCCAACCTACTTCATTAAAGGCTCTTCAGAGATTTTTGGGTTTTGCCAATTTTTATCGTAAATTTATTGGTAATTTCTCGGTTATTGTTAAACCATTAACTGATTTGACCAGAAAGGGTTCTGATGTGGTGAATTGGCCTCCTGAGGCAGTCTCTGCGTTTCAAGAACTTAAGCAGAGATTCACTTCTGCTCCTGTTCTACGGCAGCCTGATGTTTCTCTGCCATTTCAGGTGGAGGTTGATGCCTCTGAAATTGGGGCAGGTGCCGTTTTGTCCCAAAAAGATCCAGAGACCTCTAAAAGTAACCCTTGTGCCTTTTTCTCTCGAAAATTTTCTCCTACTGAACGTAATTATGACGTGGGTAATCGGGAGTTATTGGCCATGAAGTGGGCTTTTGAAGAGTGGAGACATTGGCTGGAGGGAGCCAAACATCAGGTGGTGGTCCTTACGGACCATAAGAATCTGGTCTATCTGGAATCTGCCAAGCGACTCAATCCTAGACAGGCCAGGTGGGCCTTGTTTTTCACACGTTTTAATTTTGTGGTTTCCTTTCTTCCTGGCACTAAGAATGTTAAGGCGGATGCCCTCTCGAGGAGTTTCCTTGCGGACTCTCCTGAGCTATCTGATCCCTCTGTTATTTTGAAGGAGGGTGTAGTTCTTTCCGCCATCTCGCCCAATTTGAGACTTGCTCTGGAGGGGTGTCAGGAGGATAGGCCCGAGCGCTGCCCTGTTGGAAAATTGTTTGTCCCGGACCAATGGAAAAAGAGTGTGATGTCTGAGATTCATTGTTCCGCATTGGCTGGGCATCCCGGAATTTTTGGTACCAGAGACTTGGTTAGTCGGTCCTTTTGGTGGCCTACCTTGTCTCACGATGTCAGGGAATTTGTGCAGTCCTGCGGGACTTGCTCTCGCTCCAAGCCTTGCTCTCGCTCTAGTGGTTTGTTGATGCCATTGCCTGTGCCCAAGAGACCATGGACCCATATCTCTATGGATTTCATTTCCGATCTTCCTGTTTCTCAGAGAATGACCACCATCTGGGTAATTTGTGATAGGTTTTCCAAAATGATACATCTTGTGCCATTACCTAAGTTGCCTTCCTCCTCTGAATTGGTGCCGTTGTTCCTTCAGCACGTGGTTCGTTTACACGGCATTCCTGAGAACATTGTGTCTGACAGAGGAGTCCAGTTTGTTTCCAGATTTTGGAGGACTTTTTGTTCTAAACTGGGTGTTCAATTGTCTTTCTCCTCGGCATTTCATCCTCAGACCAATGGTCAAACTGAGAGAACAAACCAGACATTGGAGACTTATCTGAGATGCTTTGTGTCTACTGATCAGGATGACTGGGTCTCTTTTTGCCTTTGGCTGAGTTTGCTCTTAATAATAGGGCTAGCTCTGCCACTTTGATGTCTCCATTTTTCTGTAATTCTGGGTTTCACCCTCGATTTTCTTCAGGACAGACGGAGGCTTCTGTCTGTCCAGGTGTTGACTCTGTTGTTGAGCGTATGCAGCAGATTTGGGACCAGGTAGTGGAGAGGTTGTCCCTCTCTCAGGAGAGGGCCCAGCGGTTTGCTAACCGGCATAGGACTGATGGTCCTCGGTTTAAAGTGGGGGACTTGGTCTGGTTGTCCTCAAAGAATATTCCTATGAGAGTAGCATCTCCTAAATTTAAGCCTAGGTTCATTGGACCTTATAAGATCATGGAGATTATTAATCCTGTTTCTTTTCGTTTGCTTCTTCCAGGGACATTTAAGATCCATAACGTGTTCCACAAGTCCTTGTTGAAGAGGTTTGTTGAGCCAGTGGTTCCTGCTGCTGTGCCTCCTGACCCTGTTTTGGTTGAGGGCAATCTGGAGTATGTGGTTGAGAAAATATTGGATTCTCGTTTTTCTAGACGAAGACTCCAGTATTTGGTTAAATGGAGAGGTTATGGTCAGGAAGACAATTCTTGGGTGTTTGCTTCGGACATCCATGCTAGGAGACTTATCCGTGCGTATCATAGAACTCATCCTGACCGACCTGGTTGCTCAAATGAGGGTTCGGTGACCCCTCCTCAAGGGGGGGGTACTGTTGTGAATGGGTTTGAGATGAGTTCTGAGCAGAGGCTCCCTCTGGTGGTTACAAGCGGTACTAGTGAGGATTGTGAGGACTGGGAATCAGCTGTTACTGATTGGTCTTATGTAAGGGAGTCATTTTCCCATCAGGGTTGCCGGTGATCAATTGTTCTGGTCTGAATCCTTCTTTCCAGTTTCCCTTGTAGCCTGCTGTGTCGTGTCTACATCTCCTGCTATCAGATAAGACAATTTCTTATTTTGTGTTTTTACTATATTTTTGCATTTTGTCCTGCACTTCTGTGGGGGCCTTCAGGGTCCCCTCCGGGGGCTTTTGCCCTCTCAGTTTAGTCCAGCCACTGTGTTTTGTACTTTTGCTTTTTCCAGTTTTTTTTCGGTGGCTGCTGTTTTGTTTTTGTTACACCAGAGAACTAATTTAGGTGGTAGAGGTCGTGTGATCTCAGGTGATTTTGAGATTGGTAGGGTTGGTGTTTTTTCAGGGTTTTCTGGGATTGCAGTAAGTGCCCTTCCTATCCTTTTCTATTTAGATAGTTTGGGCCCCAGCGTTTGCTCATACTATTTTCTTTCTGTGTCAGTATTTCCTCTTGTCTAACCGCCATTACATGTTTGGGGGCTTTCTATTATCTTTGGGGTTCTGCTCCGGGGCAGATAGCTTTCCTATTTCTATCTTTAGGTGTAGTTAGTTTCTCAGGCTGTGACGAGGCGTCTAGGACCAACGTAGGAACGCTCCACGGCTGCCTCTAGTTGCGGTGGTTAGTCAGGGTACTGCAATCTCATAGATTCCAACTGCTCTGGTGTATTTCCTTTTTTACCTGCACTCCTCAGCTACCGTAACATAACAGCTTTTGTTGATTCAGGAGCAGCCTTGAACCTGATGGATTTTGACTTTGGCAAACATTGAGGTTTTCCCTTGGCACCCCTGTGGACTCCTATTCCTTTGAGGGGTATTGATGCTACTCATTTAGCGGAGAATAAACCCCAGTTTTGGACCCAGGTGATAATGCGGGTAGCCCCGGACCACCAAGAGAATTGTAAATTTTTGGTGTTACGTCATTTACATGACATTATTGTACTGGGTTTTCCTTGGTTGCAGACCTGTTATGATTTGGTAGCTGAGGAGTGCAGGTAAAAAAGGCAATACACCAGAGCAGTTGGAATCTATGAGATTGCAGTACCCTGACTAACCACCACAACTAGAGGCAGCCGTGGAGCGTTCCTACGTTGGTCCTAGACGCCTCGTCACAGCCTGAGAAACTAACTATACCTAAAGATAGAAAGAGGAAAGCTATCTGCACCGGAGCAGATCCACAAAGAACATAGAAAGCCCCCAAACATGTAATGGCGGTTAGACAAGAAGAAATACTGACAAAGACAGAAAATAGTATGAGCAAACGTTGGGGCCCAAACTATCTAAATAGAAAAGGATAGGAAGGGCACTTACTGCAATCCCAAAAAACCCTGAAAAGCACCAACTTTACTAATTTCAAAAACACCTGAGATCACACGACCTCTACCACCTAAATTAGTTCTCTGGTGTAACAAAATCAAAACAGCAGCCACTGAAAAAACTGGAAAAAGCAAATATACAAACATCAGTGGCTGAACAAAACTGAGAGGGCAAAAGCCCCCGGAGGGGACCCTGACGGCCCCCACAGAAGTGCAGGACAAAATGCAAAAATCAAGCACAAAAGCAAAAAGAAGAAAATGTCTTATCTGTTAGCAGGAGATGCAGACACGACACAGCAGGCTACAAAGGAAACAGGAATCAAGGATTGAGACCAGAACAATTGATCACCGGCAACCCTGATGGGAAGGTGACTCCCTTATATAAGACCAGTCAGTAACACCTGATTCCCAATACTCACAATCTTCACTGGACAGTCCAGTACCGTTTGTAACTACCAGAGGGAGCCTCTGCTCAGAACTCATTTCAAGTCCATTCACAGCAGTACCCCCCCCTTGAGGACGGGTCACCGAACCCTCACTTGAGCAACCAGGTCGGTCAGGATGAGTTCTATGATACGCACGGATGAGTCTCCTAGCATGGATGTCCGAAGCAAACACCCAAGAATTGTCTTCCTGACCATAACACCTCCACTTAACCAAATACTGGAGTTTCCGTCTAGAAAAACGAGAATTCAAAATTTTCTCAACCACAAACTCCATATTGCCCTCAACCAGAACAGGGTCAGGAGGCAAAGCAGTAGGAACCACTGGCTCAACAAACCTCTTCAACAAGGACTTGTGGAACACATTATGGATCTTAAATGTTCCTGGAAGAAGCAAACGAAAAGAAACAGGATTAAGAATCTCCATGATCTTATAAGGTCCAATGAACCTAGGCTTAAATTTAGGAGATGCCACTCTCATAGGAATATTTTTTGAGGACAACCAGACCAAGTCCCCCACTTTAAACCGGGGACCATCAGTCCTATGCCGGTTAGCAAACCACTGGGCCCTCTCCTGAGAGAGGGACAACCTCTCCACTACCTGGTCCCAAATCTGTTGCATACGCTCCACAACAGAGTCAACACCTGGACAGACAGAAGCCTCCGTCTGTCCTGAAGAAAATCGAGGATGAAACCCAGAATTACAGAAAAATGGAGACATCAAAGTGGCAGAGCTAGCCCTATTATTAAGAGCAAACTCAGCCAAAGGTAAAAAAGAGACCCAGTCATCCTGATCAGCAGACACAAAGCATCTTAGATAAGTCTCCAATGTCTGGTTTGTTCTCTCAGTTTGACCATTGGTCTGAGGATGAAACGCCGAGGAGAAAGACAATTGAACACCAAGTTTAGAACAAAAGGTCCTCCAAAATCTGGAAACAAACTGGACTCCTCTGTCAGACACAATGTTCTCAGGAATGCCGTGTAAACGAACCACGTGCTGAAGGAACAAAGGTATCAATTCAGAGGAGGAAGGCAACTTAGGTAATGGCACAAGATGTATCATCTTGGAAAACCTATCACAAATCACCCAGATGACGGTCATTCTCTGAGAAACAGGGAGGTCGGAAATGAAATCCATAGAGATATGGGTCCATGGTCTCTTGTGCACAGGCAATGGCATCAACAAACCACTAGAGCGAGAGCAAGGCTTGGAGCGAGAGCAAGTCCCGCAGGACTGCACAAATTCCCTGACATCACGAGACAAGGTAGGCCACCAAAAGGACCGACTAACCAAGTCTCTGGTACCAAAAATTCCGGGATGACCGGCCAACGCGGAACAATGAATCTCAGACATCACACTCTTTTTCCAGTGGTCCGGGACAAACAATTTCCCAACAGGGCAGCGCTCGGGCCTATCCTCCTGACACCCCTCCAGAGCCAGCCTCAAATTGGGCGAGATGACGGAAAGAACTACACCTTCTTTCAAAATAACAGAAGGATCAGATAACTCAGGAGAGTCCGCAAGGAAACTCCTTGAAAGGGCATCCGCCTTAACATTCTTAGTGCCAGGAAGAAAGGAAACCACAAAATTAAAACGTGTGAAAAACAAGGCCCACCTGGCCTGTCTAGGATTAAGTCGCTTGGCAGATTCCAGATAAACCAGATTCTTATGGTCAGTAAGGACCACCACCTGATGTTTGGCTCCCTCCAGCCAATGTCTCCACTCTTCAAAAGCCCACTTCATAGCCAATAACTCCCGATTACCCACGTCATAATTACGTTCAGTAGGAGAAAATTTTCGAGAGAAAAAGGCACAAGGGTTACTTTTAGCGGTCTCTGGATCTCTTTTGGACAAAACGGCACCTGCCCCAATTTCAGAGGCATCAACCTCCACCTGAAATGGTAGAGAAACATCAGGCTGCCGTAGAACAGGAGCAGAAGTGAATCTCTGCTTAAGTTCCTGAAATGCAGAGACTGCCTCAGGAGGCCAATTCACCACATCAGAACCCTTTTTGGTCAAATCAGTTAATGGTTTAACAATAACCGAGAAATTACCAATAAATTTACGATAAAAATTGGCAAAACCCAAAAATCTTTGAAGAGCCTTTAATGAAGTAGGTTGGACCCAATCACAGATGGCCTGAACCTTGACCGGGTCCATTTCAATAACAGATGGGGACAAAATAAATCCCAAAAATGAGATCCTCTGTACGCCAAAAAGACACTTTGATCCTTTCACATACAGAGCATTCTCTCTCAAAATCTGGAATACAGTTCGAACATGTTTCACATGAGAGTCCCAGTCATTGGAAAAAATCAAGATATCATCCAAATAAACAATCAGAAATTTATCCACAAAATCCCTGAAAATGTCATTCATGAAGGACTGGAAGACAGAAGGAGCATTAGTGAGCCCAAAGGGCATCACAAGGTACTCAAAATGCCCCTCAGGGGTGTTAAATGCCGTCTTCCATTCATCCCTGTGCTTAATGCGAATAAGGTTATATGCCCCCCTGAGGTCAAGCTTGGTAAACCAAGTAGCGTTTTTCACCCTGGAAAACAGGTCAGAAATCAAGGGTAACGGTATTGATATTTCACAGTAATATTGTTCAAAAGACGATAATCAATACACGGCCTTAATGAACCATCCTTTTTGGCCACAAAGAAAAAATCGGCACCTAAGGGTGAAGAGGATGGTCTGATATGACCTTTCTCCAAAGACTCCTTGATATAAGACCGCATAGCGTCATGTTCAGGTACAGACAAGTTAAAAAGGCGACCTTTAGGGAATTTACTACCAGGCACTAATTCGATAGCGCAGTCATAGCTCCTATGGGGAGGCAAGGATGCAGATTTACTTTCGCTAAACACATCAGAAAAATCAATCAAAAAGTCAGGAACATCCTGAGCCTGGGGGAGGTAGAGAAAACAGGAGTGTTGGTATTAACACATTGGCAGCCCCAACTGGTTACAGACACAGATTTCCAATCCAAAACAGGATTATGAGACTGTAACCAAGGGAAACCCAGCACGATAATGTCATGCGAATTATACAGAACCAAAAATTTGCAGCTCTCCTGATGATCAGGTTCAACCCTCATTATCACCTGAGTAGAGAACTGAGGTTTATTCTCAGCCAAAGGGTAGAATCGATCCCCAGTAGGGGAATAGACTTCTGTAGGGATATCAAGGGAAACCCACAACGTTTAGCGAAATCAAAATCCATCAGGTTAATAGCTGCTCCCGAATCAACGAAAGCCTGAGCAGAAAATGAGACAGAGAGCATATCAGAGTAACAGTTAATAAAAACTTAGTCTGAACACTACCCAAGACAACTGAGCGTGCAAAACGACTTCCCCGCTTAGGGCAGACTGAAATAGCATGAGAGGCATCACCACAGTAGAAACATAACCCATTGCGCTTTCGAAACTCATGACGCTGTGCCCCAGAAACCACTCTATCACACTGCATGGGTTCAGAAGCAGGTTCACAAGGCAACACTATTCCACGCATACTTCTCCGCTCACGCAAACGTCTGTCAATTTGAATCGCTAATGACATAGAATCATTGAGACCAGAGGGGACAGGGAATCCCACCATAACATCCTTACATTATCTGACAGACCCTTCCGAAAAAGGGCTGCCAAAGCGTCGTCATTCCATTTGTCAGGACTGCCCACCTACGGAATCTCTGACAGTATAACTCAGCATCATCAAGCCCCTGATTTAATGCCAACAAGGCTTTTTCAGCTTGATCAGTGACATTAGCTCATCGTACAATAACCCCAAGGCCTGAAAAAATGCATCAACATCACTCAAAACAGGATCCCCAGGTGTCAGGGAAAAAGCCCAATCCTGAGATCGCCGCGCAGGAGAGAGATGACAATTTGAACCTGCTGCGCTGCGTTCCCTGAGGACTTAGATTTTAAGGCAAAAAACAATTTACAATTATTTTTGAAATTCAGAAACTTGGCTCGATCCCCCAAAAACAAATCTGGCATGGGAATCCTAGGTTCCACAACAGCAACCTAGCAAGATAGGTAGCAATACTCTGAACCTCAGTGGCAAGCTGATCCACACGGCCAGACAACTGTGCAAACTCCATTGAGAGAAAAAATCCTCCCCACACCCAGAGATACAGAGGAAAAAAAAAAATGCAACAAACAAAAAATATCTCTGACAACTCTGACAACCTTTTTTTTTTTTTTTTTTTTCACAATATTTTTCCCTTCTGTGAGTACCATATAATTTTCAGTTTAGGCCGGTGATACTGTTATAATTTGGTAGCTGAGGAGTGCAGGTAAAAAAGGCAATACACCAGAGCAGTTGGAATCTATGAGATTGCAGTACCCTGACTAACCACCACAACTAGAGGCAGCCGTGGAGCGTTCCCACGTTGGTCCTAGACGCCTCGTCACAGCCTGAGAAACTAACTATACCTAAAGATAGAAAGAGGAAAGCTATCTGCCCCGGAGCAGATCCCCAAAGAACATAGAAAGCCCCCAAACATGTAATGGCGGTTAGACAAGAAGAAATACTGACACAGACAGAAAATAGTATGAGCAAACGTTGGGGCCCAAACTATCTAAATAGAAAAGGATAGGAAGGGCACTTACTGCAATCCCAAAAAACCCTGAAAAGCACCAACTTTACTAATTTCAAAAACACCTGAGATCACACGACCTCTACCACCTAAATTAGTTCTCTGGTGTAACAAAATCAAAACAGCAGCCACTGAAAAAACTGGAAAAAGCCAATATACAAACATCATGGCTGAACAAAACTGAGAGGGCAAAAGCCCCGGAGGGGACCCTGAAGGCCCCCCACAGAAGTGCAGGACAAAATGCAAAAATCAAGCACAAAAGCAAAAAGAAGAAAATGTCTTATCTGTTAGCAGGAGATGCAGACACGACACAGCAGGGTACAAAGGAAACAGGAATCAAGGATTGAGACCAGAACAATTGATCACCGCAACCCTGATGGGAAGGTGACTCCCTTATATAAGACCAGTCAGTAACACCTGATTCACAATCCTCACAATCTTCACTGACATCCAGTACCGTTTGTAACCACCACAGGGAGCCTCTGCTCAGAACTCATTTCAAGTCCATTCACAACACAGACCCATAATCCTGTTCTGGATTGGAAGTCTGTGTCCATGGTTAGTTGGGGTTGTCAATGTGTCCTTAGTGACACTCCTGTTTTCTCTACCTCTCCCCAGTCTCAGGATGTCCCTGACTATTTGGCTGATTTCTCAGATGTGTTTAGTGAGAGTAAGTCTGCGTCCTTGCCTCCTCACAGAAGTTATGATTGCGCAATCGAGTTAGTGCCCAGTTGTAAATTTCCCAAGGGTCGGCTCTTCAATTTATCTGTACCTGAACATGATGCTATGCGATCTTATATCAAAGAGTCATTGGAGAAGGGCCATATCAGACCGTCCTCTTCACCTTTAGGTGCCTGCTTTTTCTTTGTGGCCAAGAAGGATGGCTCATTGAGGCCATGTATTGACTATCGTCTCCTTAATAAAATCACTGTTAAATATCAGTATCCGTTACCCCTGATTTCTGATTTATTCTCCAGAGTGAAAGGTGCTAGTTGGGGGGCCTATAATCTTATTCGCATTAAGTACGGTGATGAATGGAAGACGGCGTTTAATACTCCTGAGAGGCATTTTGAGTACCTAGTGATGCCTTTTGGGCTCAGTAATACCCCTTCTGCCTTCCAATCTTTTATTAACGATATTTTCCGGGATTTTGTAGACAAGTTTTTGATCGTTTATTTGGACGATATTTTGATTTTTTCCAATGACTGGATTCTCATGTGGAACATGTTCGGATTGTATTCTGGATTTTGAAAGAAAATGCTTTGTATGTTAAGGGACTGAAATGTCTCTTTGGTGTACAAAAAATTTGGTTTTTGGGATTTATTTTGTCTCCGTCCGCTATTGAAATGGACCCGGACAAGTTTCAGGCCATTTATGATTGGGTTCAGCCCACTTCCTTGAAGGCTCTTCAGAAATTTTAGGTTTTGCTAATTTTTACCATAAATTCAGGTATTGTGAAACCACTGACGGATTTGACCAAAAAGAGCGCTGATGTGGTGAATTGGTCTCCAGAGGCAGTTTCTGTGTTTCAGGAGCTTAAGCGGAGATTCACTTCTGCTCCTGTTCTACGGCAACCTGATGTTTCTCCCCCACTTCAGTGGAGATAGATGCTTCTGAGATTGGTGCAGGAGCCGTTTTGTCTCAAAGAGATCCGGTAACCTCTAAGATCAACCCTTGTGCCTTCTTTTCTCAAAAATTTTCCCCATCTGAACGTAAATATGATGTGGGGAATCTGGAATTATTGGCTATGAAGTGGCGTTTGAAGAGTGGAGACATTTGTTGGAGTGAGTCAAACATCAAGTTGTGGTCTTTACAGACTACAGAATTTGATCTATCTCGAATCAGCCAAGCGATTGAATCTTAGACAGGCTAGGTGGGCCTTGTTTTTCACGCGTTTTAATTTTGTTGTCTCCTTTTTTTCCGGCACTAAGAATATTAAGGCGGATGCTCTCTCTTGGAGTTTCTTTGTGGATTCTCTTGATGTGACTGAGCCTATTACCATTCTAAATGAGGTTGTGGTTCTTTCCGCTATCTCACCCGCTTTGAGACTTGCGCTGAAGGAATTTCAGGAGGATAAACCTGAACGATGCCCTATGGGGAAATTGTATGTCCCCGACCAATGGAGGAGGAAAGTAATGTCTGAAATTCATTGCTCCGCGTTGACTGGTCATCCCGGTATTTTTGGTACCAGAGATTTGGTGAGTCGTCTTTTTGGTGGCCTGCTTTATCTCGTGATGTCAGGAATTTTGTGCAGTCCTGTGGGACTTGTTCTCGGTCGAAACCCTGTTCTCGCTCTAGTGGATTGTTAGTGCCACTTCCGGTGCCCAGAGGCTATGGACACATATTTCAATTGATTTCATTTCTGACCTTCCTGGCTCTCTGAAAATGTCTGTTATCTGGGTGATCTGTGATAGATTTTTCAAGATGGTTCATCTTGTACCACTGCCGAAGTTACCATCCTCTTCCGAGTTGGTGCCCTTGTTTTTTCAGCAGGTGGTTCGTTTACACGGCATTCCGGAGAACATTGTGTCTGACAGAGGATCCAGTTTGTTTCCAGATTTTGGAGAGCCTTTTGTTCTAAACTGGGAATTCAGTTGTCCTTCTCCTCTGCGTTTCCCACTCAGACCAATTGGCAGACTGAGAGAGCAAACCAGACTTTGGAAACTTATCTGAGATGTTTTGTGTCTGCTGATCAAGATAACTGGGTCTCTTTCTTGCCCTTGGCTGAATTTGCTCTAAATAATAGGCTAGTTCTGCCACTTTGATGTCCAATTTTTTCTGCAACTTTGGGTTTCTGTTATGTTTCGGTAGCTGAGGAGTGCAGGTAAAAAGGAAATACACCAGAGCAGTTGGAATCTAAGAGATTGCAGTACCCTGACTAACCACCACAACTAGAGGCAGCCGTGGAGCGTTCCTACGTTGTCCTAGACGCCTCGTCACAGCCTGAGAAACTAACTACACCTAAAGATAGAAAGAGGAAAGCTATCTGCCCCAGAGCAGATCCCCAAAGAACATAGAAAGCCCCCAAACATGTAATGGCGGTTAGACAAAGAAAATACTGACACAGACAGAAAATAGTATGAGCAAACGTTGGGGGCCCAAACTAACTAAATAGAAAAGGATAGGAAGGCACTTACTGCAATCCCAAAAAAACCCTGAAAAAGCACCAACTCTACTAATTTCAAAAACACCTGAATCACACGACCTCTACCATCTAAATTAGTTCTTCTGGTGTAACAAAATCAAAACAGCAGCCACTGAAAAAACTGGAAAAAGCAAATGTACAAACATCAGTGGCTGAACTAAACTGAGAGGGCAAAAGCCCCCAGGGGGAACCAGAAGGCCCCCACAGAAGTGCAGGACAAAATGCAAAAATCAAGCACAAAAACAAAAAGAAGAAAATGTCTTATCTGTTAGCAGGAGATGCAGACACAACACAGCAGGCTACAAAGGAAACAGGAATCAAGGATTGAGACCAGAACAATTGATCACCGGCAACCCTGATGGGAAGGCGACTCCTTAAATAAAACCAGTCAGTAACACCTGATTCCCAATCCTCACAATCTTCACTGGACATCCAGTACCGCTTGTAACCACCAGAGGGAGCCTCTGCTCAGAACTCATTTCAAGTCGATTCACAACAGTACCCCCCCCTTGAGGAGGGTCACCGAACCCTCACCTGAGCAACCAGGTCGGTCAGGATGATTCTATGATACTACGGATGAGTCTCCTACATGGATGTCCGAAGCAAACACCCAAGAATTGTCTTCCTGACCATAACCTCTCCACTTAACCAAATACTGGAGTTTCCGTCTAGAAAAACGAGAGTTCAAAATTTCTCAAACTCAAACTCCATATTGCCCTCAACCAGAACAGGGTCAGGAGTCAAAGCATAGGAACCACTGGCTCAACAAACCTCTTCAACAAGGACTTGTGGAACACATTATGGATCTTAAATGTCCCTGGAAGAAGCAAACGAAAAGAAACAGGATTAAGAATCTCCATGATCTTATAAGGTCCAATAACCTAGGCTTAAATTTAGAGATGCCACTCTCATAGGAATATTTTTTGAGGACAACCAGACCAAGTCCCCCACTTTAAACCGAGGACCATCAGTCCTATGCCGGTTAGCAAACCGCTGGGCCCCTCCTGAGAAAGGACAACCTCTGCACTACCTGGTCCCAAATCTGTTGCATACGCTCCACAACAGAGTCAACACCTGGAACAGACAGAAGCCCTCCGTCTGTCCTGAAAAAATCGAGGGTGAAACCCAGAATTACAGAAAAATGGAGACATCAAAGTGGCAGAGCTAGCACTATTATTAAGAGCAAACTCAGCCAAAGGCAAAAAAGAGACCCAGTCATCCTGATCAGCAGACACAAAGCATCTTAGATAAGTCTCCAATGTCTGATTTGTTCTCTCAGTTTGACCATTGGTCTGAGGATGAAACGCCGAGGAGAAAGACAATTGAACACCAAGTTTAGAACAAAAGGTCCTCCAAAATCTTGTAACAAACTGGACTCCTCTGTCAGACACAATGTTCTCAGGAATGCCGTGCAAACGAACCACGTGCTGAAGGAACAAAGGTACCAATTCAGAGGAGGAAGGCAACTTAGGTAATGGCACAAGATGTATCATCTTGGAAAACCTATCACAAATCACCCAATGACGGTCATTCTCTGAGAAACAGGGAGTTCGGAAATGAAATCCATAGAGATATGGGTCCATGGTCTCTTGGCACAGGCAATGGCATCAACAAACCACTAGAGCGGGAGCAAGGCTTGGAGCGAGAGCAAGTCCCGCAGGACTGCACAAATTCCCTGACATCACGAGACAAGGTAAGCCACCAAAAGGACCGACTAACCAATCTCTGGTACAAAAAATTCCGGGATGACCGCCCAACCGCGAACAATGAATCTCAGACATCACACTCTTTTTTCCAGTGATCCGGACAAACAATTTCCCAACAGGGCAGCGCTCGGGCACTCCTCCTGACACCCCTCCAGAGCCAGTCTCAAATTGGGCGAGATGGCGGAAAGAACTACACCCTCCCTTCAAAATAACAGAGGGACAGATAGCTCAGGAGAGAAAGCAAGGAAACTCCTCGAGAGGGCATCCGCCTTAACATTCTTAGTTGCCAGGAAGAAAGGAAAACCACAAAATTAAAACGTGTGAAAAAACAAGGCCCACCTGGCCTGTCTAGGATTGAGTCGCTTGCAGATTCCAGATAGACCAGATTCTTATGGTCCGTAAGGACCACCACCTGATGTTTGGCTCCCTCCAGCCAATGTCTCCACTCTTCAAAAGCCCACTTCATGGCCAATAACTCCCGATTACCACGTCATAATTACGTTCAGTAGAGAAAAATTTTCGAGAGAAAAAGGCACAAGGGTTACTTTTAAGGTCTCTGGATCTTTTTGGGACAAAACGGCACCTGCCCCAATTCAGAGGCATCAACCTCCACCTGAAATGGCAGAGAAACATCAGGCTGCCGTAGAACAGGAGCAGAAGTGAATCTCTGCTTAAGTTCTTGAAACGCAGAGACTGCCTCAGGAGGCCAATTCACCACATCAGAACCCTTTCTGGTCAAATCAGTTAATGGTTTAACAATAACCGAGAAATTACCAATAAATTTACGATAAAAATTGGCAAAACCCAAAAAATCTTTGAAGAGCTTTAATGAAGTAGGTTGGACCCAATCACAGATGGCCTGAACCTTGACCGGGTCCATTTCAATAACAGATGGGACAAAATGAATCCCAAAAAATAGATCCTCTGTACGCCAAAAAGACACTTTGATCCCTTCACATACAGAGCATTCTCTCTCAAAATCTGAATACAGTTCGAACATTTTCACATGAAGTCCCCAGTCTTGAAAAAATCAAGATATCATCCAAATAAACAATCAGAAATTTATCCACAAAATCCCTGAAAATGTCATTCATGAAGGACTGGGAAGACAGAAGGAGCATTAGTGAGCCCAAAGGGCATCACAAGGTACTCAAAATGCCCCTCAGGGTGTTAAATGCCGTCTTCCATCATCCCGTGCTTAATGCGAATAAGGTATATGCCCCCCTGAGGTCAAGCTTGGTAAACCAATAGCGTTTTTCACCCGTGGATAACAGGTCAGAAATCAAGGGTAACGGGTATTGATATTTCACAGTAATATTGTTCAAAAGACGATAATCAATACACGGCCTTAATGAACCACCTTTTTGGCCACAAAGAAAAAACCGGCACCTAAGGGTGAAGAGGATGGTCTGATATGACCTTTCTCCAAGGACTCCTTGATATAAGACCGCATAGCGTCATGTTCAGGTACAGACAAGTTAAAAAGGCGACCTTTAGAAATTTACTACCAGGCACTAATTCAATAGCGCAGTCATAGCTCCTATGGGGAGGCAAGGATGCAGATTTACTTTCGCTAAACACATCAAAAAATCAATCAAAAAGTCAGGAACATCCTGAGCCTGGGGGAGGCAGAAAAAACAGGAGTGTTGGTACCAACACATTGGCAGCCCCAACTGGTTACAGACACAGATTTCCAATCCAAAACAGATTATGAGACTGTAACCAAGGGAAACCCAGCACAATAATGTCATGCAGATTATACAGAACCAAAAATTTGCAGCTCTCCTGAGATCAGGTCAACCCTCATTATCACCTGAGTAGAGAACTGAGGTTATTCTCACCAAAGGGTAAAAATCGATTCCCAGTAGGGGAATAGACTTCTGGTAGGGGTTTATCAAGGGAAACCCACAATTAGCAAAATCAAAATCCATCAGGTTAATACTGCTCCCGAATCAACGAAAGCCTGAGCAGAAAATGAAGACAGAGAGCATATCAGAGTAACATTAATAAAAACTTAGTCTGAACACTACCCAAGACAAATGAGCGTGCAAAACGTCTTCCCCGCTTAGGGCAGACTGAAATAGCATGAGAGGCATCACCACAGTAGAAACAAACCCATTGCGCTTTCGAAACTCATGAACGCTGTGTCCCAAAACCACTCTAATCACACTGCAGGTTCAGAAGCAGGTTCACAAGGCAACACAATTCCACGCATACTTCCTCCGCTCACGCAAACGTCTGTAAATTTTTTGAATCGCTAATGCAATAGAATCAATTGAGACCAAGGGGACAGGGAATCCCACCATAATATCCTTTACATTATCTGACAGACCCTTCCGAAAAAGGGCTGCCAAAGCGTCGTCATTCCATTTGGTCAGGACCGCCCACCTACGGAATCTCTGACAGTATAACTCAGCGTCATCAAGCCCCTGATTTAATGCCAACAAGGCCTTTTCAGCTGATCAGTGACATTAGGCTCATCGTACAATAACCCCAAGGCCTGAAAAAATGCATCAACATCACCAAAACAGGATCCCCAGGGTCAGGGAAAAAGCCCAAACCTGAGGATCGCCGCGCAGGAGAGAGATGACAATTTGAACCTGCTGTGCTGCGTTCCCTGAGGACTTAGATTTTAAAGCAAAAAACAATTTAAAATTTATTTTTAAAATTCAGAAACTTGGCTCGATCCCCCAAAAACAAATCTGGCATGGGAATCCTAGGTTCCACAACAGGCAACCTACAAGATAGGTAGCAATACTCCGAACCTCAGTGGCAAGCTGATCCACACGGCCAGACAACTGTGCAAACTCCATTGAGAGAAAAAATCCTCCCCACACCCAGAGATACAGAGGGAAAAAAAAAATTGCAACAAACAGAAAAATATCTCTGACAACTCTGACAACTTTTTTTTTTTTTTTTTTTTCACAATATTTTTCCCTTCTGTAGTACTATTCAACTCTTTGGGCCGTGATACTGTTATGTTTTGGTAGCTGAGGAGTGCAAGTAAAAAGGAAATACATCAGAGCAGTTGGAATCTATGAGATTGCAGTCCCCCTACTAACCACCACAACTAAGGCAGCCGGGAGCTTTCCTAAGTTGGTCCTAGACGCCTCGTCACAGCCTGAGAAACTAACTACACCTAAAGATAGAAAGAGGAAAGCTATCTGCCCGGAGCAGATCCCCAAAGAACATAGAAAGCCCCCAAACATGTAATGGCGGTTAGACAAGAGGAATACTGACACAGAAAAGAAAATAGTAATGAGCAAACTTGGGGCCCAAAATAACTAAATAGAAAAGATAGGAAGGGCACTTACTGCAAATCCCAAAAAACCCTGAAAAGCACCAACTCTACTAATTTCCCAAAAAAACCTAGATCACACGACCTCTACCACCTAAATTAGTTCTCTGTTTTAACAAAATCAAAACAGCAGCCACTGAAAAAACTGGAAAAAGCAAATGTACAAACATCAGTGGCTGAACTAAACTGAGAGGGCAAAAGCCCCCGGAGGGGACCCAGAAGGCCCCCACAAAGTGCAGGACAAAATGCAAAATCAAGCACAAAAACAAAAAGAAGAAAATGTCTTATCTGTTAGCAAAGATGCAGGCACGAAACAGCAAGCTACAAAGTGAACAGGAATCAAAGATGAACCAGAACAATTGATCAACCGGCAACCTGATGGGAAGGCGACTCCCTTAAATAAACCAGTCAGTAACACCTGATTCCCAATCCTCACAATCTTCACTGGACAGTCCCAAACCGCTTGTAACCACCAAGGGAGCCTCTGCTCAGAACTCATTCAATCGTTCACAACAGTTTCATCCTCGGTTTTCTTCAGGCAGGTGTTTTGATTCTGTGCAGAGAGAATGCAGCAATTTAGAATCAAGTAGTGGATAAGTTGTCTCACTCTCAGGAGAAGGCCCAAAGGTTTGCCAACCGGCATAGGACTGATGGTAGGTGTCATGGTTTTGGTTAAAGTAGGTGACATGGTTTGGTTTCCTCAAGAAATAACATATGAAGGTTGCATCTCCAAAATTTAAGCCAAGTTTCATTGACATTAAAGATTTTGGAAAACATTAATCCCGTTCTTTCCATTTGGCTCTTCCAGGAACGCTAAGATCACAACGTCTTTACAAATCTTTTGTTGAAAAGGTTTGTTGACCAGTATTCCCGTGGCTGTGCCCATTGATCCTGTATTGGTTGAGGCAATCTGGGTATGAAGTAGAGAAAGTATTGAATTCTTGTCTAGCAAGACGGGACTCCAGTAATTGGTCAAAAGTTATGGTCAGGAGGATAATTCTTGGGTTTTGCTTCTGACATTCATCCGAGAGATTGGTTCGTGCCATTCACCGGGCACAACCTATCGGCCTGGTGGTTTGGGTGAGGCTTCGGTACCCTCCTGAAGAGGGGGTACTGTTGTGAACACTTTTGACTGGCTTCTAGTTTGGGCTCCCTCGGTTTGGCTGCCGGTTCGGAGCGGTCGGCTGACAAGTCAATCACCGAAGAGGATGATTGGAGGTCAGGTGTTGCAGACGGGAAAATTGGTTGTTCCCGGGGGTGATTTTGGTTTTCTTCCTAGCCTTCAGGAATCTCTTGCTCCCTGCTTGTCCTGCACTTTCAGATAAGTTATTTGTCGTGGCATTTTTTTCCATTATGCTTTTCTTTGTTTCTCTGCCTGCTTTGTGAGTTCGCCGGGTTCCTCTGGGACCTGTGCTGGACCTGTTTTCCTTTGCCACGCTTATGCAGTCTTTTTCAGTATTTCTAGTCCCCTGTTATTTCATATCTGTTGTTTTGCATCCATTCACCCCAAGTTCTGATGTAGTGGGGAGAGGCCTCAGTATTTTGCATACAGACGTGTGGAATTTTTTTCTTGGGGTTTTTTTTGCGGGATTGCAGACAGTTCCTTTCCGTCCAGTTTCTACCAGACAGTTTGGGCCCCACATTTGCTGACTCTATTTTCTGCGTGTTTTGTACTTCACTTCTCACCGGCAATATATGTTTGGGGTCCTTTTTTCCTTTGGGGCTCTACTCCCAGTAGTTTATCTTTCCCCTTTCTCTCTTAGGATTAGATAACTCTTTTGGCTGTATCGGGTCTAGGGCATCGTAGGTTCGTCCCACGGCAATTCTTTGTGTTTCAGTTTAGGGTCTGCAATCCGTAAGTTACCAACCTCTCTGGTGTCTGTTGCCTCCTCGGTTACAGAAACATAACAAACTCTAGCGAGCCGCCCAAGGAAGAAAGGAGACCCAAAAGCAAAAATTATGTGGGTGAGCACTAAAATGCTCGGGGTGCTTGTTGCTCCGGGCCCCCACAAATTGGAAAACCGGTACTCCGGACAGAACAATGACCCAATGTAAGTCTGGGGAGACCCAATTATTTTTGCCCTACCCCCCGGGATCCTTTAAGGTCAAATCATTGAAAAATGATGAACACACTGGTAAATGACAGGGGACATCAACAAACTCCAAGTTCACACTTTAAACAATTTGTCAGAGTTTCATGCTTTTTTAAAAACCGGGCAACCGAAAAACATACCAAAACTAAACCAAATGAAATATGTAAATTTACATCCTTTCCATTTTAAAAGACTTGTATAAAGGCAAAATAATTAACCTCAAAACAAAATTTTTCTCCACCAATTTTTCAAGGGGCAGCGTTTTTGAAGCATTTTTCAAATTTAACTTTTTTTCAACCAAAACAAATGCATTCACTGGGAAATGTCATTGTAACATTTACATCCTGCTGGCCAGTGGTGTTTAACAATATGCAACATACTGTTTCATTTTTAAGGAGGGACTCTTAAAGTCACAGAGCCATTTTTACAGGGACACGCATAATCTCTTAAAGGCCCATTATAAACAGTGGCTCCTAAACTGTTATAGCCTATGCAAGAGTGAAGGGCGCCAAGAATTACACGCACCCAATACCTCTTTCATGTGATGTCCAGGATGGCGCCATAAAAAAATGTTGCATTTAAGCGAGGCCTGCTCGCTAAAACCAAGTTTTTTAAAACACCCAAATAAGCCTTTGAACCCATTACGAGGGCCCAGGAAAAATCCACTTCACTTATTCATTTTTTTCCCCAATGTTTTTTTTGCATTGACTCAAGGCCTGCCCTGCTACCCAATCACGCACCCCAATAACCTTTTAAAAAACCCAGGTACGGATGGGCCCAGGAAAACCCCTTCACTTATTCATTTGGTCCTCCAATTCTGTTTTTTTTGCATTGACTGCAAGGCCTGCCCTGCTACCAAGTCATAGCACCCCAAAAGCCCAAAACCCACAACGGATGGCCCAGGAAAATCCACCTCACATTATTAATTTTGTACTCCCATTCAGATCAACCATTCAACGTGAGATCTTGACAAAGACTCACATCGAAACGCGTTGATCTGCGTCACCTATCCGCATGAGCTGTATCTGCTTTGAGTTTTCCTGGAAAAATTTTTTTCCATTTTAAAGTTACCAAAAATAGCAAATTTTAACCTTTTTCAACTCTCTCTGGATCTATTCCCCTTTTTTTCCTGTATTTTCCACTGTGGGGACACCCTCACCTTTTCCATAACAATATTTTAAAAGCCCACAAAACCCCACCCTTGCGGAATTAGACACTGGCTGTAGCAGCAAGGAACAAGTTAAAACGCGGTGATCAGTTGGCAATGTGAGACGTGAGGAAGACATCATTAAAAAAATAGCCCAATTTAAAGGAGCGGACTCCTAGACTCGAATGCCCCATACACTAAGTCATGGGTGAAAACATTTCCCCCCTGGGGGATAAAATTGCTAAAAATATTTTTATGGGCACATAGACAACCCTTGCAAATATTGGACTGGCTGTAGCAGCACAGACCCTTAACCCTGGTGATCTAGTGGGAGAATGAGGAGACATAATATAAACATCTAAACAAACAAATAAATAAAAAATGTGAACCACTATGAAAGAAAATAACAAAAGGAGGGGCAACACAGGTTCATAGATTTGAAGCCAGAATGTGTCCAACGAGATATGTTTGTTCCCTAGCAACCAGCTCAAGACAGGGATATAAATAAAAATAAAAAATAATAGTTTTAACTATTTTTAATTGGAGAGTAACACTAGGTCAAAGAGGAGTTCCACAGAAGGAAAAAGGAAAATATAAGAATAAAGGAAGAAATAAACACTTTTTTTTATGAGTTTTTCCCCCTGGGGAGTAACATTTGTTTTGGTTTCAAATTAGTAACGGTCCTCATAAAAAAAAACACTTGCCAAAAATTGAGGACTTTTGCATCACGGAAACGTTCACCCGGTGTTGACTGGTTTTGAATGATGAGGATAAAGATAAGGAGAGGTAACACAAAACAACCAAACCAGGGAGCGGATACCCATTGGGTTGTGAAGAGGTTGCATGAGAATACACTTCCCCAAAAAAGACAATGTATTTGAGGTTATGTTTCGTGTTTACATTCGGTGGTGTAAAAGTCTTGACAATCCACCCTTCCCTTGCCTTTCAGCGCCGTCCCAACTCTTCTGCATTGTGTGGGTTTGTCACCTATCAGATTAGCTTCACACAGCCTGTTGCTGTTGGCTGAGGCAGTTTCTGCAGTCTTTCCACTTCTACTGATGTGTTCATTTCAATGGAGGCGAAGAAGAGGAGGGGAGGTGCAGAGCTGTAGACTTTGGGGGCAACCCTGATTGACGTAGGGCCCGCAATCCTCGCGGGGGAGAATGTTTAATCCAAAGGTACCTGGGTCCCGACTTCCACTATGTTAACCCAGTGTGATGTCAGTAAGATGTACCACCCTGCCCACAGGCATTGTCCACGTGTCCGTGGTTAGGTGGACTTTTCCCATAACACATTGTTAAGGGCACCGGTAAATTGGGGACAAGCTGGGTAATGCCGGTAAGGCACAACTGGAGAAATAAGGTGACTGGGGACCGGTACCTTGGAACGGCCGCTGCCATCAGGTTGCAGAAAGCTTCCATCTCAAACGAGTCTAAAAGGGCAACATTTCGAGTGCAACAAACAGAAATGTGCAAATTAGGTACTGTGGCCTGTGGGGCATTGGCGGGGTTTTCCACTTGCGTTCCAAGCGGGGTAAGACAACTGAAGGCTGGACTTGGACAAGGACATGGAGGGGGCTTGAGATGGTGCTGGTTACTGCGGGTAACAACGGTGCAGGGCCCGAGGCATCTTCACAGCACTGTGAACTGGGATTTGACTTGTACCAAAACATTGAAGAAGCAGTGTTGTCACCTCAGACAGTGTTCCTGGAGCCTGGGGTTCGTCCCCACAAAGTCGGGTGCTTTGCTGCAGTGCCAATCATGCGGGTGGTGTCAGCTTCGTTTTGCACCCGGCTATGCGGGATGGCAGATCTTTAAAAAATAACCGAGGAGCTTTGATGTGGCTTCAAACACCTCTCAGCACGTGAGGGAGGGCTGTAACCAGCCCGCACCGCACGAACCACTGGTCTGGCACTGTCAACTGGCTTTTTATTTTTGTACCAATTAGTGACTAACAAATGTTACTTAAAGTGTCTGGCTGTCATTGTAAGGAGTTTAAAAACAATTCAATCCCCTGGGAAATTAAACATGCAAACTGATTCTCAAGAGGGAAAGGACTTGAACTCTATGCTACCTTTATTGGAAGTAGCAATCCTATAAATCAATATAACTCTTAAACAACCTTGCCATAGACTTAGGATAAAGAATTTGGTTTGGCTTTTATCCAAATCAATTGCAGGCTCGTTAAAGAGTTCGTAGTGAAACTTTTCGGATTCATACTTCCAAAATTTTGCTATAGTTCAAGTCCTCTTCTTCTCAAGAGGCAATTTTATAAAAAAAAAGGTTAGTTTCTTTATTTGTAATGCTTTTAATTGTAACTGGAGAAAAGGAAGGAAAATTTAAATTTTGTAATTTGCTATAAATTTTATATATATTTTTTGTCTGCTTTAAAATTTTTGTCACATAGGGGACTTGAACCCGATCATTTATTACTTTTTAACGTGCTGTAGTACAAGTATTCGTATGATTGAAAAGATAGTCCCTATAAGTCCATTTCTCGCTTCAAGAAAGGACCTTGAGAGCAGAGGCCAGTGGCGTGCCATGGCAAACCATTTACACCTTGTAACAATAATGGGCATCTAAAGGTTAAACACAGCAATCTAAGCTAACTCAATTGCGCTGTCACAGGGCATATACAGCTGTTTAGCACAAACTGCGATTTTGGAAGAAATCTGGATAAATTTCCCTTCATTTGCCTCTTCATTAACACACTGATTAACATAAAGAGTACTCTCCTTCTTAAGTAATCTGCAATGCATTGTTAATTTAGGGTTACTACTAAAAAACTGCATAGGCATTTTGAATTGGACAGAAAAAAGATATGCTAAAATAACGCTGAATAAAACTGCAGTTAAAAGTCAACTTTGCTCTATGGACATATATTTCAACAAATTCCCCTCAATCAAAGCCCCAGAGAGCATGTCACATCATTGCTAGCTTGTAATTTTGGAGAATTTTTCCACTTAGCCCGGTGCAATTTTTTAGTCATTTCTTTTGCAAAGTAAAATCCTACTTAACCTAAAAGTTCTCATTTAATTAATCCATTACAATTATTTAAATTAATTCCAACATGAGTGGTAAATGGCCCGAATCTTTCAAATTCCACTGAGAACATAGCAGAAAATTAAAGATCACTCCTGTTAAAGACCAATTGCAAATAGAAACAATGATAAGTATTTCGATTTCTCCACTGTAAGCTGACACCCAATATTAACTACTGAAATCACTTTAGCATCATAGTTTATCATTAAATGAAATCAAACCAATCATATATTGTGATTAGGCTCCAGCATCTTTCAGTCAACCATATTACAACCACTTAACAATCAAATAAAAATTCATGTTTTAAGTGAAGTATTATCCTGCTCTGAAAAATTCCACTTCACCAGCTTCAGATCGATTAGGAGTTTTAAAAATTCGCATTTGACAATAACAACAAAAATTACAGACTAACATCCTTTTTTATGTATAATAAATAATCATGAAAAATTTTGTCTATTCAGTTAAACCACTAAAAAACTATTTTTATTAAACTTGGAAAATAGTTAAAGTGAAAGATATAATTTTCAATTGTTTATGGGAAAAGATTATTTTAAAACACCTTTTTCTACACGTTGTAAAAAATAGTCTAAAATTGTGACTCTCTAGACTCTGACATTTTCCAAACCCAAAATGGTACAGTGGCCACTTCAAGTTAAAAAAAAAGAAGGTTATCATAGACCCTGATTTCTCCATAATGTTTTGAAATAAAGGAAAAATTTTCAAGTACAAAAAACAATACCTTTTTATATTTGGGGCAATCTGAGGTTTTTACCCTTCTAAAGCAAAAAGCCCGCACACTGAAG
This sequence comes from Oophaga sylvatica, assembly GCA_033576555.1. NCBI lineage: Eukaryota > Metazoa > Chordata > Amphibia > Anura > Dendrobatidae > Oophaga > Oophaga sylvatica. The sequence goes on from JARQOD010003663.1 coordinate 47,271, forward strand.
CACAGCACAAAGAAAAGAAAACTTTATTTCTTTGGGTTTCAGTCATAAGGGGCGTTTGATGGGCTTCAATCAGCTTCTCAGCACTGTGAGGGGGCTGTAACCATGCCCCCACTCACTGACAGCCAGCTGTGTACTGAGCCACTTCAAACTGGGTTTCACAATACCAATGCAGCC
>JARQOD010003663.1:47544-62487 GCA_033576555.1 Oophaga sylvatica
ATTTAAAAGCCGCATAGCGTCATGTTCGGGTCGACAAGTTAAAAGGCGACCTTTAGGAAATTTACTACCAGGCACTAATTCAATAGCGCAGTCATAGCTCCTATGGGGAGGCAAGGATGCAGATTTACTTTCGCTAAAACATCAAAAAATCTATCAAAAAGTCAGGAACATCCTGAGCCTGGGGGGAGGCAGAAAAAACAGGAGTGTTGGTACCAACACATTGGCAGCCCCAACTGGTTACAGACACAGATTTCCAATCCAAACAGGATTATGGACTGAAACCCAAAGGGAAAAACCCAGCACAATAATGTCATGCAGATTATACAGAACCAAAAATTTGCAGCTCTCCTGAGATCAGGTTCAACCCTCATTATCACCTGAGTAGAGAACTGAGGTTTATTCTCAGCCAAAGGGGTAGAATCGATTCCCAGTAGGGGAATAGACTTCTGTAGGGGTATCAAGGGAAACCCACAACGTTTAGCAAAATCAAAATCCATCAGGTTAATAGCTGCTCCCGAATCAACGAAAGCCTGAGCAGAAAATGAGGACAGAGAGCATATCAGAGTAACAGTTAATAAAAACTTAGTCTGAACACTACCCAAGACAAATGAGCGTGCAAAAGTCTTCCCCGCTTAGGGCAGACTGAAATAGCATGAGAGGCATCACCACAGTAGAAACATAACCCATTGCGCTTTCGAAACTCATGACGCTGTGTCCCAGAAACCACTCTATCACACTGCATGGTTCAGAAGCAGGTTCACAAGGCAACACTATTCCACGCATACTTCTCCGCTCACGCAAACGTCTGTCAATTTGAATCGCTAATGACATAGAATCATTGAGACCAGAGGGGACAGGGAATCCCACCATAATATCCTTTACATTATCTGACAGACCCTTCCGAAAAAGGGCTGCCAAAGCGTCGTCATTCCATTTGGTCAGGACCGCCCACCTACGGAATCTCTGACAGTATAACTCAGCGTCATCAAGCCCCTGATTTAATGCCAACAAGGCCTTTTTCAGCTTGATCAGTGACATTAGGCTCATCGTACAATAACCCCAAGGCCTGAAAAAATGCATCAACATCACTCAAAACAGGATCCCCAGGTGTCAGGGAAAAAGCCCAATCCTGAGGATCGCCGCGCAGGAGAGAGATGACAATTTGAACCTGCTGTGCTGCGTTCCCTGAGGACTTAGATTTTAAAGCAAAAAACAATTTACAATTATTTTTAAATTCAGAAACTTGGCTCGATCCCCCAAAAACAAATCTGGCATGGGAATCCTAGGTTCCACAACAGGCAACCTAGCAAGATAGGTAGCAATACTCCGAACCTCAGTGGCAAGCTGATCCACACGGCCAGACAACTGTGCAAACTCCATTGAGAGAAAAAATCCTCCCCAGCACCCAGAGATACAGAGGGAAAAAAAAAAAATTGCAACAAACAGAAAAATATCTCTGACAACTCTGACAACTTTTTTTTTTTTTTTTCTTTCACAATATTTTTCCCTTCTGTGAGTACTATTCAATCTTTGGGCCGGTGATACTGTTATGTTTTGGTAGCTGAGGAGTGCAAGTAAAAAGGAAATACATCAGAGCAGTTGGAATCTATGAGATTGCAGTACCCTGACTAACCACCACAACTAGAGGCAGCCGTGGAGCTTTCCTAACGTTGGTCCTAGACGCCTCGTCACAGCCTGAGAAACTAACTACACCTAAAGATAGAAAGAGGAAAGCTATCTGCCCCGGAGCAGATCCCCAAAGAACATAGAAAGCCCCCAAACATGTAATGGCGGTTAGACAAGAGGAATACTGACACAGACAGAAAATAGTATGAGCAAACGTTGGGGCCCAAACTAACTAAATAGAAAAGGATAGGAAGGGCACTTACTGCAATCCCAAAAAACCCTGAAAAGCACCAACTCTACTAATTTCAAAAACACCTGAGATCACACGACCTCTACCACCTAAATTAGTTCTCTGGTGTAACAAAATCAAAACAGCAGCCACTGAAAAAACTGGAAAAAGCAAATGTACAAACATCAGTGGCTGAACTAAACTGAGAGGGCAAAAGCCCCCGGAGGGGACCCAGAAGGCCCCCACAGAAGTGCAGGACAAAATGCAAAAATCAAGCACAAAAACAAAAAGAAGAAAATGTCTTATCTGTTAGCAGAAGATGCAGGCACGAAACAGCAAGCTACAAAGTGAACAGGAATCAAAGATGAGACCAGAACAATTGATCACCGGCAACCTGATGGGAAGGCGACTCCCTTAAATAAGACCAGTCAGTAACACCTGATTCCCAATCCTCACAATCTTCACTGGACAGTCCAGTACCGCTTGTAACCACCAGAGGGAGCCTCTGCTCAGAACTCATTTCAAGTCGATTCACAACAGGTTTCATCCTCGGTTTTCTTCAGGCAGGTGTTGATTCTGTGGCAGAGAGAATGCAGCAGATTTAGAATCAGTAGTGGATAAGTTGTCTCACTCTCAGGAGAAGGCCCAAAGGTTTGCCAACCGGCATAGGACTGATGGTAGGTGTCATGGTTTGGTTAAAGTAGGTGACATGGTTTGGTTGTCCTCAAAAATATACATATGAAGGTTGCATCTCCAAAATTTAAGCCAAGTTTCATTGGACATTATAAGATTTTGGAAAACCTTAATCCCGTTTCTTTCCATTTGGCTCTTCCAGGAACGTCTAAGATTCACAACGTCTTTTACAAATCTTTGTTGAAAAGGTTTGTTGAGCCAGTAGTTCCCGTGGCTGTGCCCATTGATCCTGTATTGGTTGAGGGCAATCTGGGGTATGAAGTAGAGAAAGTATTGAATTCTTGTCTAGCTAGACGGGGACTCCAGTAACTTGGTCAAAAGTTATGGTCAGGAGGATAATTCTTGGGTGTTTGCTTCTGACATTCATGCCGAGAGATTGGTTCGTGCCATTCACCGGGCACATCCTGATCGGCCTGGTGGTTTGGGTGAGGCTTCGGTGACCCCTCCTGAAGAGGGGGTACTGTTGTGAACACTTTTGATCTGGCTTCTGAGTTTGGGCTCCCTCTGGTGGTGGCTGCCGGTTCTGGAGCTGGTCTGGCTGACAGAGTTCAATCACCTGAAGAGGATGATTGGAGGTCAGGTGTTGCAGACTGGAGAGATTGGTTGTTGCCCGGTGATTTTGGTTTTCTTCCTGAGCCTTCAGGAAGTCTGCTTGCTCCCTGCTTGTCCTGCATCTTTCAGATAAGTTATTTGTCTGTGGCATTTTTTTCCATTATGCTTTTCTTTGTTCTCTGCCTTGCTGGTGTGAGTTCAGCCGGGTTCCCTGCTGGGACCTGTGCTGGACTCTGTTTTCCTTTGCCACTGCTTATGTCAGTCTTTTCAGTATTTCTAGTCCCCTGTTATTTCAGTATCTGTTGTTTTGCATCCAGTTCACACCAGAGTTCTGATGTAGTGGGGGAGAGGCCTCAGTATTTTTGCATATCAGACGTGTTGGAATTTTTCTTAGGGTTTTTTGCGGGATTGCAGACAGTATCCTTTCCTGTCCAGTTCTATCCAGACAGTTTGGGCCCCAGCATTTGCTGACTCTATTTTCTGCCTGTGTTTTGTACTTCATCTGTCTCACCGGCAATATATGTTTGGGGTCTACTTTTTCCTTTGGGGCTCTACTCCCAGTAGTTTATCTTTCCCCTTTCTCTCTTTAGGATTAGATAACTCTTTGGCTGTATCGAGGCGTCTAGGGCATCGTAGGTTCGTCCCACGGCTAATTCTAGTTGTGTTGTCAGTTTAGGGGTCTGCAATCCGCTAAGTTACCAACCTCTCTGGGTGTCTGGTTGCCTCCTCGGTTACAGAAACATAACAAACGTCTATGCTGAGCAGCGGCCCAAGGAGAATGAGAGACCGCAAAAGCAGAAAAGTAGTGATGGGTGAGCACTAAAATGCTCGGGTGCTTGTTGCTCGGGTCCAGCAAATTGGAATACTCGGGTACTCGGACAGAACAATGAGCCCAATGTAAGTCTGTGGGAGACCCAATTATTTTTGCCTCTATCCCCCCGGGGATCCTTTTAAGGTCTAAATGCATCTGAAAATGATGAACACACTGCTTAAATGACATGGGGACATCATACTAACTCCAAGTTCACAGCTTTAAACAATGTTGTCAGAGTTTCATGCCATTTTTACCGGTGCACCGAAAAACATACCAAAACTAAACCAAAATGAAATATGTAAAGTTACATCCTTTCCAGGTTAATGACTTGTATATAAGGCAAAATAATTAACCTCAGACCAAAATGTTTCTCCACCAATTGTTCAGAGGCAGCGTTTTTGAAGCATTTTTCAAATTTAACATTGTTTTCAACCAAAACAAATGCATTCACTGGGAAATGTCATTGTAACATTTACCAATCCTAGCTGGCCATGTGGTGTGTGACACATATGCAGACATATCTTGTTTCATTTATGAAGGAGGGACTCTTAAAGTCACAGAGCCTATTTTTACAGGGGTATCAGGCAGCATTAATCTGCTTAAAGGCCCATTATTAAACAGTGGGTCTCCTAAACTGTTATAGCCTATGCATTGAGTGAATGGGCTGCCAAGAATTACGACGCACCCCAATACCTCTTTCATGTGATGTCCAGGATGGCTGCCATAAAAAAATGTTGCATTGAATGCGAGGCCTGCTCTGCTACCAAGTTATATACACCCAAATAAGCCTTTGAACCCAGTTACTGGATGGGCCCAGGAAAATCCACTTCACATTATTCATTTTGTCCTCCAATTCTGTTTTTTTTGCATTGACTGCAAGGCCTGCCCTGCTACCCAATCATCTGCACCCCAATAAGCCTTTTAACCCAGGTACTGGATGGGCCCAGGAAAATCCCCTTCACATTATTCATTTTGTCCTCCAATTCTGTTTTTTTTGCATTGACTGCAAGGCCTGCCCTGCTACCAAGTCATATGCACCCCAATAAGCCCAAGAACCCACATACTGGATGGGCCCAGGAAAATCCACCTCACATTATTAATTTTGTACTCCCATTCAGATCAACGCATTTCAACGTGAGATCTTGACAAAGACTCACATCGAAACGCGTTGATCTGCGTCACCTATCCGCATGGAGCTGTATCTGCTTTGAGTTTTCCTGGAAAATTTTTTTCCATTTTAAAGTTACCAATAAATAGCAATTTTAACCTTTTTCAACTCTCTCTGGATCTATTCCCCTTTTTTCCTGTATTTTCCACTGTGGGGTACACCTCAGCCTTTTCCATAACAAGTATTTTACGCCCAGCAAAACCACCCACCCTTGTTCGGAATTAGACACTGGCTGTAGCAGCAAGGAACAAGTTAACGCTGGTGATCTAGTGGTGGCAGATGATGAGACGTGGAGGAAGACATCATTAAAAACTAGGCCCAATTTAAAGGAGCGGATCTCCTAGACTCGTAATGCCCATACACTAAGTGCATGGGCTGACAAACATTTCCCCCTGGGGGAGTAAAATTGCTAAAAATATTTATGGGCATCATAGACACCCTTGCCAAATATTGGACTGGCTGTAGCAGCACAGTACCCGTTAACCCTGGTGATCTAGTGGTGGAGAATGAGGAGACATAATGATAAATCATTCTGAAATCAAACAAATAAATAAAAAATGTGAATCCAGCTATGAAAGAAAATAACAAAAGGGAGGGGCGAACACAGGTTCATAGATTTGAAGCCAGAATGTGTCCAACGAGATATGTTTGTCCCTAGCAACAGCTCAGAGACAGGGATATAAATAAAAATATAATATAATAGTATTTCACTATTTTTATATTGGAGAGGTATACACTAGGTCATAAGAGGATGTTCCACAGATAGGAAAAATGGAAAATATAAGAATAAATGGGAAGAATATAAGTACATCTTATTTTTATGAGATTTCCCCCTGGGGGAGTAACATTTGTTTTGGTTTCAAATTAGTAACGGTCATCATAAAAACACACTTGCCAAAAATTGAGTGACTTTTGCATCACGGAATACGTTCACCCTGGTGTTGTACTGGTTTTGAATGATGAGGATAAAGATAAGGAGGAGGATAACACAAAACAGACCAAACCAGGAAGCGGATACCCATGTGTGGTTGTGAAGAGGTGCATGAGAATACACTTCCCCAAAAAAGACAATGTATTTGAGGTTATGTTTCGCTGTTTACATTCGGTGGTGTACAGAAGTCTTGCACAATCCAGCCCTTCCCTCTTTCAGCGCCGTCCACAACTCTTCTGCATTGTGTGGTTTGTCACCTATGCAGATTAGCTTCAGCACAGCCTGTTGCTGCTTGGCTGAGGCAGTTCTGCAGTGCTTCCAGCTTCTGACTGATGTGTTCATTTCAGAGATGGAGGCTGAAGAAGAGGAGGAGGAGGTGCAGGAGCTGTAGACTTTGGGGGCAACCCTGATTGACGTAGGGCCCGCAATCCTCGGCGTGGGGAGAATGTGTTCAATCCCAAGGTACGACTGGGTCCCGACTTCCACTATGTTAACCCAGTGTGATGTCAGTGAGATGTACCATCCCTGCCCACAGGCACTTGTCCACGTGTCCGTGGTTAGGTGGACTTTCCCAGTAACAGCATTGTTAAGGGCACCGGTAATATTGTGGGACACATGCTGGTGTAATGCCGGTAAGGCACAACTGGAGAAATAATGGTGACTGGGGACCGAGTACCTTGGAACGGCCGCTGCCATCAGGTTGCAGAAAGCTTCCATCTCAACAGTCTAAAAGGCAACATTTCGAGTGCAAGCAAACGAGAAATGTGCAAATTAGTACTGTGGCCTGTGGGGCATTGGCTGGGTATTTCCACTTGCGTTCCAATGACTGGGGTATAGACAACTGAAGGCTGGACTTGGACAAGGACATGGATGGGCTTGATGATGGTGCTGGTTGACTGCGGGTAACAACTGGTGCAGGGCCCGAGGCATCTTCACATGCACTGTGAACTGGGGATTGACTTGTACGCAAAACAGTGGAAGAAGCAGTGTTGTCACCTGCAGACAGTGTTCCTGGAGCCTGGGGTTCGTCCCACAAAGTCGGGTGCTTTGCTGTCATGTGCCTAATCATGCTGGTGGTGGTCAGGCTGTTCGTTTTGCTACCTCTGCTGATGCGGGTATGGCAGAGTCTTTAAAAAATAACCAGAGGAGCTGTTGATGTGGCTTCAATCAGCGCTCTCAGCACTGTGAGGGAGGGCTGTAACCATGCCCGCACGCACTGACAGCCAGCTGTGTACTGATGCACTGTCAAACTGGCTGTTATTTTGTACCAATGTAGTGACTAACAAATGTTACTTAAAGTGTCTGGCATGTCAGTGTAAGGAGGTTTAAAAACAATTCAATGCTCCTCTGGGAAATTAAACATGCAAACTGATTCTTCAGAGAGGAAGAGGACTTGAACTCTAGTGCTACCTTTATTGGAAGTAGCAATCCTATAAATCAATATCAACTCTTTAACAAGCCTTGCCATATGACTTAGGATAAAGAATTTTGGTTTGGCTTTTATCCAAAGTCATATTGCACGGCTCGTTAAAGAGTCGATAGTGACTTTTCGGATTCATACTTCCAATAATTGGTGCTATAGTTCAAGTCCTCTTCTTCTCTGAAGAGGCAATTTGTATAAAAAAAAGGTTAGTTTTCTTTAGTTTGTAATGCTTTTAATTTGTAACTGGAGAAAAGGAGAGGATAAATTTAAATATTTGTATTTGCTATATTTATATATATTTTTGTTCTGCTTTATTTTTAGTCACATAGGGGACTTGAACCTTCGATCATTTGATTACTTTTTATACGTGCTGTAGTAGCACAGTATTGCAGTATGTATTGAAAATGATAGTCTCCTATGAAGTCCAGTTTCTCGCTTCATAGAAGGACCTTGAGAGCAGTAGGCCAGTGGCGTGCCATGGCAAACCATTATCACCTTGTAATCATATTGCGAGCATCTAAATGGTTAAACAGCAGCAATCTAAGCTAACTCAGATTGCTGTTGTCACAGGCATATGACAGCTGTTTAGCACAAACTGCAGATTTTGTGAATGAAATCTGGATAATTTCCCTTTCATTGCTCTCTTCTATTAACTACACTGATTAACATAAAGAGTAGCTCTCCTTCTTAAGTAATCTGCAATGCCATGTGTTCAATTTAGGGTTACTACTAAAAAAGCTGCATAGGCATTTTTGATTTGTGACAGAATAAAAGATATGCTAAATAACGCTGAATAATAACTGCAGTTAAAATGTCAACTTTGCTCTATGTGACATATATTTCAACCAAATTCCTCAATCAAAGCCACCAGAGAGCAGTGTCACATCAGTTGCTAGCTTGTAATTGTTGGAGACTTTTTCCATCTGTAGCCCAGGGTGCAATTTTTTAGTCATTTCTGATTGCAAAGTAAAATCCTGACTTAACCTAAAAGTTCTCAGTTTAATTTAATCCATTCACAATTAGTTGTAAATTAATTCCAACATGAGTGGTAAATGGCCCGAATCTTTCAAATGTAGCCACTGAGAATCATAGCAGAGATAATTAAAGATGCACTCCTGTTAAAGACCAATTGCAAATAGAAACAATGATAATGTATTTCTGATTTCTCCACTGTAAGCTGAGCACACCAATTATTAACTACTGAAATCACTTTAGCATCATCAGTTTTATCATTAAATGATATCAAACCAATCATATATTGTGATTAGGCTGCCAGCATCTTTCAGTCAACCAGTAGTTGACAACCACTTAACAATCAGAATAAAAATTCATGTTTTAAGTGAAGTATTATCCTGCTCTGATATATTCCAACTTCTACCAGCTTCAGATGCTGATTAGGAGTTAACAATTCAGCATTCTGACAATAATCAACAAAATTGACAGACTAACATCCAGTTATTTATGTATAATAAATAATCATGAAATGTTTTGTCTATGTGCAGTATAAACCAGCTAAAAAACTATTATTATTGAAACTTGGAAAGTAGTTAAAGTGAAAGATATAATTATCAATTGTTTATGGAAATGATTATTCTTAAATCACTCTTTTACTATCATCGTTGTATAAATAGTCTAAAATTGTGACATCTCTATGATCTCTGACAACATTTTCCAAACCAAAGTGGCTAGCAGTGGCCACTTCAAGTTAGAGATCAAAAAGAGAGGTTGATGCATATGACCATGAATTTCTCCATAGATGTTTTTGAAAGTTAAAGGAAACTTGTCAAGTACAAAAACACTAATAGCCTTTTGATATTGGGTCAATCTGTAGGTTTATCACGTTCTAAAGCAGTAAAGCCAGCACACTGAATGCACAGCTACAAAGAAAAGATGAACTTTATTTCTTTGGCTTTCAGTCATAGAGGAGCTGTTGATGTGGCTTCAATCAGCGCTCTCAGCACTGTGAGGGAGGGCTGTAACCATGCCCCGCACTCACTGACAGCCAGCTGTGTACTGAGGCACTGTCAAACTGGCTTTCAGTCAATACCAGGATGCAGCCTCTGATGACTATATGCTGAGCGGTGACAGAAGCCACTCATTTAAGACTGAAAGCCTGAGGCTGCTTTGAGAAATAAAGTTAATTTCCACCCAGCAGCAGGGATCTCAGTGCAGTGGCCGAACAACTTTAAAGCCCTATTAAACTGCAGCTCAACCCAATATCTGCAGGTTAATATCATTTTTTGACATGACAATATCATGCTGTGATGATCTTTGGTAAGGAAGGGGGGTTAGGAACTGGGACCCTAATTATCCCTGTCCCAGGGCTATTCTTGATGGTAGAGACCCCCGAGCATCTGACCTTACTATGCTCTTATTAAACCCTGATCTGTCCCCTCCCCACCCCATGAGGCAGAGACAGAAATATAAGATAAATAAGACACAGACAAAACAGGGATAACAGAAAACCTCTATCGTATAAAAGCACTAACCAACAATAGGGAGGATGATAGGGACAGGGAGTAATAAACTAAATGGAAACAGGGACCTGGAGGTAAACACAAACGTATTATAGCAAAACACAGAATACTACTACAACAACTCTACTACAGCCACTCAGCTTTAGCACACAGCACAGGAAGACATATTTGTCACCATCAGGGACAAGAAGGTCTGACCAGTTTTTATAGCAAGAGGTAATGACCAGATAAGAAGCAGCTGAACTGGAGCTGCATGTTTCTGACCAGCATAGAAAGGGTTGTTAACCTCCTTAGCACCAGAGGGAACTAAATACATTTAGAATGGGACAGAAATCACACCATCTCTAAAGAATTCCTGCAATTCATTACCTGACATGACCGTCTTACTGTCTAACTCCACTTTTCCAGGGAGACATGAAACCTTTGTGACAGACAGGTTCTCTTTCAGTTCCAAACAAGTTACAGAGTCTCAAACATTGTGAGGCTTGTTGGATTTATAAGCATTTTTAGAATGCCATTAAAACCTTCACCACATTTACAGTATATATACAACATGTCCGGGAACTACTTCCCTATCGATGCAGTATATAAGTACTTCTCACTGAATTAGAATATCATCAAAATTTATTTCTGTTCTTCAATGCAAAAAGAGAAACTCATATATTGTATAGAGTCATTACAAACAGAGTGATCTATTTCAAGTGTTTATTTCTTTTAATGTTGATGACTTCGGCTTACAGCCAATGAAAACCCAAAAATCATTATCTCAATAAATTAGAATACTTTATAACACCAGCTTGAAAAATTATTTTAAAATCTGAAATGTTGGCCTACTGAAATGTATGTTCAGTAAATGCACTCAATACTTGGTCGGGGCTCCTTTTGCATAAATTACTGCATCAATGCGGCATGGCATGGAAGCGATCAGCCTGTGGCACTGCTGAAGTGTTAGGGCAGCCTAGGTTGCTTTGATAGCTTTGATAGCAACCATCAGCTCATCTGCATTATTGGGTCTGGTGTCTCTCATCTTCCTCTTGACAATACCCCATAGATTCTCTAAGTTTACTGGCCAATCAAGCACAGTGATACTGTTGTTTTTAAACCATTGGTACTTTTCTCAGTGTGGACAATTGCAAGTCCATCTGGAGAATTAAATTTGCATCTCCAAAAAGCTTGTCAGCAGAGGGAAGCATGAAGTGCTCTAAAATTTCCTGGTAGACGGCTGCGCTGACTTTGGTCTTGATAAAACACAGTAGACCTACACCAGCAGATGACATGGCTCCCCATACCATCAATGATTGTGGAAGCTTCACACTAGACCTCAAGCAGCTTGAAATATGTACCTCTCCACTCTTCATCCAGATTCTAGGACCTTGATTTTAAAATGGAATGCAAAATTTGCTTTCATCTGGAAACAACACATTTGACAATTGAGCAACAATCCAGTTCTTTTTTTCCTCGGCCCTGGTAAGATGCTTCTGGCATTGTCTATTAGTCATAAGTGGCTTGACACAAGGAATGAGACACTTGCAGCCCATGTCCTAGATACATTTGTATATGGTGGCTCCTGAAGCAATGACTCCAGCAGCAGTCCACTCCTTGTGAATCTCCCCCAAAATTTTGAGTGGCCTTTTTTAACAATCCTTTCAAGGCTTCAGTTTTCCCGGTTGCTTGTGCACCTTTTTCTACCACACTTTTTCCTTCCACTCAACTTTCCATTAATATGCTTGGATACAGCGCTCTGTGAACAGCCAGCTTCTTAAGCAATGACCTTTTGTAGCTTACTCTCCTTGTGGAGTGTGTCAATGACTGCCTTTTGGACATCTGTCAAGTCAGCAGTGTTCTCCATGATTGTGGAGCCTACCAAAACAGACTAAGGAAACTTTTTAAACGCTTAGGAAGCCTTTGCAGGTGTTTTTCGTTAATTATTCTAATTTACTGAGATATTGACTTTGGGGTTTTCATTGGCTTTATGCCATAATAAGCAACATTAAAAAAAAGTAAACACTTGAAATAGATCACTCTGTTTAAAATGACTCTATATAATACAGTTGTGCTCAAAATTTCACATACTTCAGCAGAATTTTTGCTTTCTTGGCCTTTATTTATGACCGATAACAACAAAACGTTTTTGCCACTCATGGTTAGTGGTTGGGTGAAGCCATTTATTATTAAACTACTGTGTTTTCTCTTTTTAAATCATAATGACAACCCAAAACATCCAAATGACCTTGATCAAAAGTTCACATACACTGGTGATTTTGACCTGATAACAGCGCATAAGTTGACACAAATGGTTTTGAATGGCTACTAAAGGTAACATACTCACCTGTGACCTGTTTGCTTGTAATTAGTGTGTGTATAAAAGCTGAGTGAGCTTCTGGGATCCAGACAGACTCTTACATCTATCATCCAACCACTGACGTTTCTGGATTGTGAGTCATGGGGAAAGCAAAAGAATTGTCAACAGATCTATGGGAAAAGGTAGTTGAACTGTATAATAAAGGAAAGGGTACAAAGTGATATCCAAGGAAATGATAATGCCAGTCAGCAGTGTTCAAACTGTCATTAACAAATGGAAAATCAGGGGCTCTGTAAAAACAAAACCGCGGTCAGGTAGACCAACAAAATTTCCGTCCACAACTGCCAGTAAAATTGTTCGGGATGCAAAGAAAAACCCACAAATAACATCAGCTAAATTACTAGACTTTCTGAAAACTAGCAGTGTGGCTGTTTGAAGATGCGCAATAAGGAGGCACTTGAACAAAAATGGGCTGTATGGTCGAGTAGCCAGAAGAAAGCCATTACTGTGCAAATGCCACAAAGATTCTCACCTACAATACGCAAAACAGCACAGAGACAAGCCTCAAAACTTCTGGAACAAAGTAATTTGGAGTGATGAGACCAAAATTGAATATTTTGGCCACAATCATAAACATTACATTTAGAGAGAGGTCAACAGGGTCTAAGATTAAAGGAACACCATTCCTACTGTAAAGCACGGAGGTGGAACGGTGATGTTTTGGGGACGTGTGAGCTACAAAGGCACAGGAAACTTGGTCAAAGTTTAAGGAAAGATGAATGCAGCACGTTATCAGCAAATACTGGAGGCAGATTTGCAATCATCAACACGGAAGCTGCGCATGGGATGTACTTGGACGTTCCAACATGACAATGATCCAAAACACATGGCCAAGTCAACCTGTCATTAGCTAAAGCAGAACAAAGTGAAGGTTCTGGAGTGGCCATTCACAGTCTCCTGATTTCAATATCATTGAACCACTCTTGGGAGATCTTATGCACTCAGCTCATGCTAGACAGTCCTGGAATATACAGTAATTTGAGGCTTTTGTCAAGAAGAGTGGGCAACTTTACCATCTGAGAAAATAAAGAACCTCATCCACAACTACCACAATAGACTTCAAGCTGTCATTAATGTTACAGGGGGAAATGTACGGTATTAAAAAATGGGGTATGTGAACTTTTAACCCCTCTCTGACATTAGACGTACTATCCCGTCCATAAAACCCGTGACAATCTGACCATGGACGGGATAGTACGTCATAGGCGATCAGCTGCGCTCCCAGAGGGAGCGCAGCTAATCGCCGCCGGGTGTCAGCTGATTATCACAGCTGACACCCGTGACTGTGTGTCAGGAGCGGTCACGGACCGCTCCCGGCACATTAACCCCTAGCACACCGCGATTAAACATGATCGCGGTGTACTGGGGGCACAGGGAAGCATCGCGCAGGGAGTGGGCTCCCTGCGCACCCCCCTGAGACCCTCAGACCAGCGCGATGTGATCGCGCTGTTATGAGGGCTTCCTCCCTCCCAGGACCCGGATCCAAGATGGCGCCAGGGTCCTGGAGGGAGGCGGCTTCCTCAGTGCCTGCTGAGAGCAGGCACTGAAGAAGCCTGCTGCACTGCCTGAGCGATCGCTGGTGTAACAGTGTGCTGTGCACACTGTCACACCAGCGATCTGATAAAATACAGTGATGTCCCACCCTGGGACAAAGTAAAAAAGTTAAAAAAATAAAAATAAACATGTTATAAAAAAAAATCCAAAATAAATAAAAAAAAAAAAAATATTCCCCAATAAATTCATTTCTTCCTGTAAATAAAAAAAACAAAATAATAAAATACACATATTTGGTATCGCCGCGTCCGTAACGACCCCCCCTATAAAACTGTCCCACTAGTTAACCCCTTTAGTGAACCCCTTAAAAAAAAAAAAAAAACGAAGCAAAAAATCAATGCTTTATCATCATACTGCCGAACAAAAAGTGGAATAACGTGCGAACAAAAAGACCGATATAAATAAACATGGTACCGCTGAAAATGTCATCTTGTCCCGCAAAAAACGAGCTGCCATACAGCATCATCAGCGAAAAAATAAAAAAGTTATAGCTCGCAGAATAAAGCGATGCAAAAATAATTATTTTTTATATAAAATTGTTTTTATTCTATAAAAGCGCCAAAGCATAAAAAAAATGATATAAATGAGGTATCGCCATAATCGTACTGAACCGAAGAATAAAACTGCTTTATCAATTTTACCACACGCGGAACAATAAAAACGCCTTCCCAAAAGAAATTCATGAATTGCTGATTTTTGTTCATTCTAACCTCCCAAAAATCGAAATAAAAAGCGATCAAAAAATGTCACCTGCTCAAAAATGGTACAAATAAAAACGTCAACTCGTACCGCAAAAAATAAGACCTCACATGACTCTGTGGGCCAAAATATGCAAAAATTATAGCTCTCAAAATGTGGCGATGCAAAAAACTATTTTTGCAATAAAAAGCGTCTTTTAGCGTGACAGCTGCCAATCATGAAAACTCGCTATAAATAGTAAATCAAACCCCCCTTTATCACCCCCTTAGTTAGGGAAAAGTAATAAAATAAAAAATGCATTTATTTCCATTTTCCCATTAGGGTTAGGGTTGCGGCTAAAGTTAGGGTTAGGGTTGGCGCTAAAGTTAGGATTAGGGTTAGGGTTGGGATTAGGGGTGTGTTAGGGTTTGGTTTG
>JARQOD010003664.1:0-62468 GCA_033576555.1 Oophaga sylvatica
CAAAGTGACTTCAAATATGAGGTGGTCCCTAAAAAAAATGGCTTTGTACATTTTGATGTAAAAATGAGAAATCGCTGGTCAACTTTTAACCCTTATAACTTCGTAACAAAAAAAAATTTTGGTTCCAAAATTGTGCTGATGTAAAGTAGACATGTGGGAAATGTTATTTGTTAACTATTTTCTGTGACATATTTCTCTGTTTTAAGGGAATAAAATTTCAAAGTTTGAAAATTGCTAAATTTTCAAAATTTTCACCATATTTGCGCTTTTTTCATAAATAAACGCAAGTTATATGGAAGAAATTTTACCACTAACATAAAGTACAATATGTCACGAGAAAACAATCTCAGAATCGCGAAGATCCGTTGAAGCGTTCCAGAGTTATAACCTCATAAAGAGACAGTGGTCAGAATTGTAAAAATTGGCCCGGTCATTAACGTGCAAACCACCCTTGGGGGTGAAGGGGTTAAAAAAAAAATATTTATGCTATGCCATTTGATTGGGTTAAACATCTATGCCTTTAATGTCTCCTCAACCTTCCCCAATACATTCTACATTACTCTTTGTTGTTTTCCTTCATGTACAATTAACCAACAAGGCAAGAATGGGTTTTTTTTAATTCCGATATTTTGTTCCCATAGACTTACATTGGATTTCCGGTATCGGTACCGGGTATCGCCGATACCATTACGATTCCGATACTTTTGGATATCGGAAAGTATCGCTCAACTCTAGTGGTGACGCCTCTCATGCTATTTCTGTCTGCCCTAAGCGGGGAAGATGTTTTGCACGCTCAGTTGTCTTGGGTAGTGTTCAGACTAAATTTCACTGTTACCCTAATTTGCTCCCTGTCCACATTTTCTGCTCAGGCTTTTGTTGATTCGGGAGCAGCTATTAACCTGATGGATTTTGATTTTGCCAAACTTGATCATCAGGAGAGTTGCACATTTTTGGTACTGTATAATCTGCATGACATTATTGTACTAGGTTTCCCTTGGTTACAGTCTCATAATCCTGTTTTGGATTGGAGATCTGTGTCTGTGACCAGTTGGGGCTGCCAATGTGTTAATGCCAACACTCCTGTTTTTTATGCCTCTCCCCAGTCTCAGGAAGTTCCTGACTTTTTGACTGATTTTTCTGATGTGTTTAGCGAAAGTAAATCTGCACCCTTGCCCCCCCCATAGGAGCTATGACTGCGCTATTGAATTAGTGCCTGGTAGTAAATTCCCTAAAGGTCGCCTTTTTAACTTGTCTGTACCTGAACATGACACTATGCGGTTTTATATCAAGGAGTCATTGGAGAAGGGTCATATCAGACCATCCTCTTCACCCCTGGGTGCCGGTTTTTTCTTTGTGGCCAAAAAGGATGGTTCATTAAGGCCGTGTATTGATTATCGTCTCTTGGAACAAGATCACTGTGAAATATCAATATCCGTTACCCTTGATCTCTGACCTGTTTTCCAGGGTGAAAAGTGCTACTTGGTTTACCAAGCTTGACCTCAGGGGGGCGTATAACCTTATTGGAATTAAGCATGGGGATGAATGGAAGACGGTGTTTAATACCCCAGAGGGGCATTTTGAGTACCTAGTGATGCCCTTTGGGCTCACTAATACTCCTTCCATCTTCCAGTCCTTCATGAATGACATTTTCAGGGATTTTGTGGATAAATTTCTGATTGTTTATTTGGATGATATCTTGATTTTTTCCAATGACTGGGACTCTCATGTGAAACATGTTCGGACTGTGTTCCAGATTTTGAGAGAGAATGCTCTGTATGTGAAGGGATCAAAGTGTCTTTTTGGCGTACAGAGGATCTCATTTCTGGGATTCATTTTGTCTCCATCTGTTATTGAAATGGACCCGGTCAAGGTTCAGGCCATCTGTGATTGGGTCCAACCTACTTCATTAAAGGCTCTTCAGAGATTCTTGGGTTTTGCCAATTTTTATCGTAAATTTATTGGTAATTTCTCTGTTATTGTTAAACCATTGACTGATTTGACCAAAAAGGGTTCTGATGTGGTGAATTGGCCTCCTGAGGCAGTCTCTGCGTTTCAGGAACTTAAGCAGAGATTCACTTCTGCTCCTGTTCTACTGCAGCCTGATGTTTCTCTGCCATTTCAGGTGGAGGTTGATGCCTCTGAAATTGGGGCAGGTGCCGTTTTGTCCCAAAGAAATCCTGAGACCTCTAAAAGTAACCCTTGTGCCTTTTTCTCTTGAAAATTTTCTCCAACTGAACGTAATTATGACATGGGTAATCGGGATTTATTGGCCATGAAGTGGGCTTTTGAAGAGTGGAAACATTGGCTGGAGGGAGCCAAACATCAGGTGG
The DNA here is from genome assembly GCA_033576555.1 of Oophaga sylvatica. NCBI lineage: Eukaryota > Metazoa > Chordata > Amphibia > Anura > Dendrobatidae > Oophaga > Oophaga sylvatica. Next base: position 2,331 of record JARQOD010003664.1, read on the forward strand.
TGGTCCTCACGGACCATAAGAATCTGGTTTTTCTGGAATCAGCCAAGCGACTTAATCCTAGACAGGCCAGGTGGGCCTTGTTTTTCACACGTTTTAATTTTGTGATTTCCTTTCTTCCTGGCACTAAGAATGTTAAGGCGGATGCCCTCTCGAGGAGTTTCCTTGCGGACTCTCCTGAGTTATCTGATCCTGCTGTTATTTTGAAAGAGGGTGTAGTTCTTTCCGCCATCTCGCCCAATTTGAGACTGGCTCTGGAAGGGTGTCAGAAGGATAAACCCGAGCGCTGCCCTATTGGGAAATTGTTTGTCCCAGACCGGTGGAAAAAGAGTGTGATGTCTGAGATTCATTGTTCCGCGTTGGCCGGTCATCCCGTAATTTTTAGTACCAGAGACTTGGTGAGTCGGTCCTTTTGGTGGCCTACTTTGTCTCGTGACATCGGGGAGTTTGTGCAGTCCTGTGGGACTTGCTCTCGCTCCAAGCCTTGCTCTCGCTCTAGTGGTTTGTGGATGCCATTGCCTGTGCCCAAGAGACCATGGACCCATATCTCTATGGATTTTATTTCCGACCTCCCTGTTTCTCAGAGAATGACCGTTATCTGGGTGATTTGTAATAGGTAATGGCACAAGATTTATCATCTTGGAAAACCTAAGTTGCCTTCCTCCTCTGAATTCGTGCCTTTGTTCCTTCAGCACGTGGTTCGGTTACACGGCATTCCTGAGAACATTGTGTCTGACAGGAGTCCAGTTTGTTTCCAGATTTTGGAGGACTTTTTGTTCTAAACTTGGTGTTCAATTGTCTTTCTCCTCTGCTTTTCATCCTCAGACCAATGGACAAACTGAGAGAACAAACCAGACATTGGAGACTTATCTGAGATGCTTTGTGTCTGCTGATCAAGATGACTGGGTCTCTTTTTTGCCTTTGGCTGAGTTTGCTCTTAATAATAGGGCTAGCTCTGCCACTTTGATGTCTCCATTTTTCTGCAATTTTGGATTTCACCCTCGATTTTCTTCGGGACAGACGGAGGCTTCTGTCTGTCCAGGTGTTGACTCTGTTGTGGAGCGTATGCAGCAGATTTGGGACCAGGTAGTGGAGAGGTTGTCCCTCTCTCAGGAGAAGGCCCAGCGGTTTGCCAACCGGCATAGGACTGATGGTCCTCGGTTTAAAGTTGGGGACTTGGTCTGGTTGTCCTCAAGAAATATCCCTATGAAAGTTGCATCTCCTAAGTTTAAGCCTAGGTTCATTGGACCTTATAAGATCATGGAGATTCTTAATCCTGTTTCCTTTCGTTTACTTCTTCCAGGGACATTTAAGATCCATAACGTGTTCCACAAGTCCTTATTGAAGAGGTTTGTCGAGCCAGTGGTTCCTATGGCTGTGCCTCCTGACCCTGTTTTGGTTGAGGGCAATCTGGAGTATGTGGTTGAGAAAATATTGGATTCTCGTTTTTCTAGACGGAAACTCCAGTATTTGGTTAAGTGGAGAGGTTATGGTCAGGAGGACAATTCTTGGGTGTTTGCTTCGGACATCCATGCTAGGAGACTGATCCGTGCGTATCACAGAGCTCATCCTGACCGACCTGGTTGCCCAAATGAGGGTTCGGTGACCCCTCCTCAAGGGGGGGGCACTGTTGTGAATGTGTTAGAAATGAATTCTGAGCAGAAGCTCCCTCTGGTGGTTACAAACAGTACTGAACCATTCAATGAGGATTGAGTCATCAGGAGTCACAGAGTGGTTTGATATAAAGGAGGTTCCCTCCCATCATGGTTGCCGGTGATCAATTGTTCTTGTCTCAACTGTGGTTCCTGGTTCACTTGGAAGCTTGCTGAGTCTTGCCTCTTCTTGGGTTTCCTCCCACACTCCAAAGATATAGTGATAGGGAATCTAGATTGTGATACACACTGGTATTATACGGGTATTGTGGTTATAGAATAGGTTATATGTTATAAACATACAGGTTATATGTTTGTAGTTTTGTTAATGTCATATTGGAGGCAGTACTTATGGTCATAACATACATCTATTGGGATCCATACAGCAGCTTAGTTTTGAACCATTGGTTTGGTAACACTATTCTATGTGAACCAGAAGTAAATGTCAGTTATATATCTGCATCAAAGCTTAAAGGCTATCGACACCTTTGAGATTTAAAATATGTTCATGGCACCTTTGACATAATGAAATTTTATTAACTAAAGTTAATTGGCAACATTTTTTCAGAGTTTCAGTCTTCATTCATTTTCACACTGCCTAATACGCAGTTTGCAGCCTGATCCAAGTTTCAGATTTTCTCTTGTGGGAGTGTCTCTCCCAGTAACATACAGTTGTGCTCAAAAGTTTACATACCCCGTCAGAATTATTGCTTTCTTGGCCTTTTTTCAGAGAATATGAATGATAACACCAAAACTTTTTCTCTGACAATAAATGGCTTCACCCAACCACTAACCATGAGCAAACTACTGTCTTTTTTCTTTTTAAATCATAATGATAACCCAAAACATCCAAGAGACACTGATCAAAAGTTCACATACCCTGGTGACTTTGGCCTGATAACATGCACAGAAAGTGAAACAAATGGGTTTGAATGGTTACTAAAGGTAACATTCTCACCTGTGACCTGTTTGCTTGTAATCCATGTGTGTGCATAAAAGCTGAATGAGATTCTGGGATCCAGACAGACTCTTGCAGCTTTCACCCAGCCACTGATGTTTCTGGATTGTGATTCACGGGGAAAGCAAAAGAATTGTCAATGGATCTACGGGAAAAGGTAGTTGAACTTTATAAAACAGGAAAAGGATACAAAAAGATATCCAAGGAATTGGCAATGCCAGTCAGCAGCGTTCAAACTTTGATTAACAAATGGAAAATCAGGGGCTCTGTAAAAACAAAACCACGGTCAGGTAGATCAACAGAAATTTCATCTACAACTGCCAGGAAAATTGCTTGGGATGCAAAGAAAAACCCACAAATAACATCAGCTGAAATACTGGACTCTCTGAAAATTAGCGGTGTGGCTGTTTCAAGATGCACAATAAGGAGGCAGTTGAACAAAAATGGCCTGCATGGTCGAGTCACCAGAAGAAAGCCATAACTGTGAAAATGCCACAAAGTATCTCGCCTACAATACGCAAAACAGCATCTCACCCTACAAGCCTCAAAACTTCTGGAACAAGGTAATTTGGCGTGATGAGACCAAAATTGAACTTTTTGGCCACAACCATAAATGTTACATTTGGAGAGAGGTCAACAAGGCCTATGATGAAAGGAACACCATTCCTACTGTAAAGCACAGAGGTATATCGCTGATGTTTTGGGGATGTATGAGTGACAGTGGGTTCGGAAAGTATTCAGACCTCTTTAAATTTTTCACTGTTTCGTTGCAGCCATTTGATAAATGCAAAAAGGTTTTTTTTTCTCATTAATGTACACTCTGCACCCCATCTTTACTGAAAAAAAAGCAAATGTAAAATTTTTTGCAAATTTATTAAAAAAGAAAAACTGAAATATCACATGTTCATAAGTATTCAGACTCTTTGCTCAGTATTAAGTAGAAGCACCTTTTTGAGATAGTACAGCCATGAGTCTTCTTGGGAATGATGCAACAAGTTTTTCACACCTGGATTTGGGGATTCTCTGCCATTATTCCTTGCAGATCCCTCTCCAGTTCCGTAGGTTGGATGGTGAACTGCCATTTTCAGGTCTTTCCAGAGATGAATGGTCACAGAGTTGTTCTGAAGCCACTCTTGTTATTTTAGCTGTGTGCTTAGGGTCATTGTCTTGTTGGAAGTTGAACCTTCGGCCAAGTCTGAGGTACAGAGCACTCTGGAAGAGGTTTTCATCCAGGATATCTCTGTACTTGGCCGCATACATGTTTCCTTCAACTGCAACCAGTCGTCCTGTCACAGCAGCTGAAAAACACCCCCATAGCCTGATACTGCCACCACGTTTCACTGTTGGGATTGTATTGGGCAGGTGATGAGCAGTGCCTGGCTTTCTCCACACATACAGCTTAGAATTATCACTAAAAAGTTCTATCTTCGTTTTATCAGACCAGAGAATCTTATTTCTCATAGTCTGGGAGTCCTTCATGTGTTTTTTTTTTTTAGGAAACTCTATGCGGGCTTTCATATGTCTTGCACTGAGGAGAGGCTTCCGTCGGGCCACTCTGCCATAAAGGCCTGACTGGTGGAGAGTTGCAGTGATAGTTTACTTTTTGGAACATTCTACCATCTCTAGTATCACGTTTAAATTTCTTAGATTTAGTAGATTGGATTTCTAAGGCCCATTTTTGTAGATCAGCATCTGTGGAATCATTAAATCATTTTAATTTTTGTTTTTAATATATGTTTCTACAGTTATGTTTACATCTATATTTTATTCGTCATCTGGCCTTCTACCTTCGTCCTGGATACTCCTTGGGGGATATGAGAAAGAGGAAAAACGAACAAAAGAAGCGTGAATGCAGCTATAGTGTATATGGTTTTTTGATGTGTTAATCTTTGCACGTGATTCTGCTACATGTTGATTACTTATACTTATATCCTGTATTTGCTCTGCATTCTGCTACATGTTGATTACTTTTACTTATATCCTGCATTTGCTCCGGATAATTTGAATAATTTCACTTTGTATCCCTGTACATTATGGCTATTGTATGTAATCTAGCCCCATATTAATGTATGTATCTATCATTATGGAGTCTGGTGTGCGCATGCCCCGTTGTGGCCTGGGCGACTACCCCTGTGATGGGGCGTCTTTCTGTGTCCGGGGCGTGCCTGGGCTCTCTGCCTGTGCGCGCTTCTGGAGGCATGACGCCGCCGTCACTGGGGGCTTGCCCGACTCCAGCTGCGCATGCGCCGGCATACCATCTCCCATTTGATAATTTGGACCATGTGACCAGGGAAAGGGAGGTATTTGAAGGTCCTTGGTGCAGTATAAGATCATCCCCTTGAAAAAGTGGCAGGTTAGCCACGAAACGTGCGTCGGGGTGGCATCTTTGAACGGGGTGACTGCCCTCCTGTGTTACTTTCTTTTCACCGGTGAGCATGACTTCTTGTTAATTCAGGCAGCGCTGCATAGCCTTCTGCTGGCCTTACAAAAAGTGCTTGTTACTCTATGAAGCATGCTTGGCGTCTTGTGGTACATATGTGGTACATATTAGGGTAGCCATAGCACCTTACCTTTTCCCTTATTGTGGGGGGTGATTTATACGATTCCCTTTGGGCTACATTATGTCTCTCTATCATCACCACAAGTGACTTCTTGTTACATTCTCAGGAGCGCATTTTCCCTGTATTTGCACTTGTCCCATATATGTGTTTCTATTGTCTTTTTGTACGATTTATTGTGCTATATTTGTATTGTTCATATAATAAATATTTACCATTTTATGATATATTTTTGGTCACCAGTGACTCCTATTTTCTCCTTGATATCATCATGTTTTTGTGAGTGGTGATTTTTGGTCACACACATTTGCTGTGTGACCCACATCCCTTAGGCTTCATCCATGCAGCTGTATATGATTTAATTAGGGTGAATATAGTGTGCACTTTTTAATTGTGTGGAGTTTTTGTTGTATGTCCCGATTTTAAAGTATTATTAAAAGTTATATTTTATTTCTTTTGGGGTTGTTATACATGATTTTGTGATACAAATAGCAGTCACACACAACAAACAGAATTGTAATGACATTTTATATAAAAAACGAAAATCCCAAGCAATATCATCCTTCCCTTTGATAGGGATTCTCAAATCACAAGGCCCCCAGGGTCTTAAATCTACCCTATATACTTATATGTTGTCCGCGGCTCTGACTCTGCTTTATCGTCAGTAAGGGAGAGGTGGAGGTCTCTAGTTCCAGCTATTCAAAATGAAGATTGGGAGGAGATTCTTGATTCTCCAATCAGGGTGTCTCCATCAGGCAATAACAAAATGACTCAAATGTATATAGTGCACCAGTCATATCTGACCCCACTATGGCTATTTAGGATGGGGTGGTCCCAATCCTCAGAATGTTTAAGATGTCATACAATGGATGCAGATTTCATACATATGGTGTGGGGATGCCCAACTATTCTATCTTTTTGGAGCGAGGTGACCTCGCTGTTAACCTCCCTCATAGGCACTCCTGTTCCTCTCACTCCATTGGTATGTCTGTTTGGTGTGCTGGAGTAAGAGATATGGGGACACCACGTCAGAATTCTTCTGCGGGAGACACTTTTTTAGCCAGGAAAATATTGGCCTTATGCTGGATGGGTAATCAGCATCCTTCTCTTAGAGCTTGGATTGAACTGGTAAATTCAATTATACCGTACGAGCGGACACTATACCAGAACAGGGGTTGCTTGGGGAAGTTTAATAAGATCTGTCATGGCCAAAAGTTTTGAGAATGACACAAATATTATATTTTCAGATGATCTGTTGCCCTCTGGTTTTTATGTGTGTTTGACAGATGTTTTTATCACAAACAGAAATATAATAATTGCAAACATATGAGTAACAAAAGCTTATATTGACAGTTAGAATGAGTTAATGCAGCAAGTCAATATTTGCAGTGTTGACCCTTCTTCTTCAGGACCTCTGCAATTCTCCTGGCATGCTCTCAATCAACTTCTGGACCAAATCATGACTGATAGCAGTCCATTCTTGCACAATCAATGCTTTCATTTTGTCAGAATTTTTAGGTTTTTGTTTGTCCACCCGTCTCTTGATGATTGACCACAAGTTCTCAATGGGATTAAGATCTGGGGAATTTCCAAGCCATGGACCCAAAATCTCTATGTTTTGTTCTCTGAGCCATTTAGTTATCACCTTTGCTTTATGGCAAGGTGCTCCATCATGCTGGAAAAGGCATTGTTGATCGCCAAACTGCTCTTGGAGGGTTGGGAGAAGTTGCTCTTGGAGGACATTCTGGTACCATTCTTTATTCATGGCTGTGTTTTTAGGCAAGACTGTGAGAGAGCCGATTCCCTTGGCTGAGAAGCAACCCCACACATGAATGGTTTCAGGATGCTTAACAGTTGGCATGAGACAAGACTGGTGGTAGCGCTCAACTTGTCTTCTCCGAATGAGGCGTTTTCCTGATGTCCCAAACAATCGAAAAGGGGATTCATCAGAGAAAATAACTTTACCCCAGTCCTCAGCAGTCCACTGCCTGTACCTTTTCCAGAATATCAGTCTGTCCATGATGTTTTTTCTGGAGAGAAGTGGCTTCTTTGCTGCCCTCCTTGAGACCAGGCCTTGCTCCAAGAGTCTCTGCCTCACAGTGCGTGCAGATGCACTCACACCTGCCTGCTGCCATTCCTGAGCAAGCTCTGCACTGCTGGTAGCCCGATCCCGCAGCTGAAACAATTTTAAGAGACGGTCCTGGCACTTGCTGGTCTTTCTTGGGCGCCCTGAAGCCTTTTTGGCAACAATACAATGGAACCTCTCTCCTTGAAGTTCTTGATGATGCGATAGATTGTTGACTGAGGTGCAATCTTTCTAGCTGCGATACTCTTCCCTGTTAGGCCATTTTTGTGCATTGCAATGATGACTGCACGTGTTTCTTTAGAGATAACCATGGTTAACAAAAGAGAAACAATGATGCCAAGCACCAGCCTCCTTTTAAAGTTTCCAGTGGAGTCATTCTTACTTAATCATAACAGATTGATCTCCAGCCATGTCCTTATCAACACCCACACCTGTGTTAATGGAGCAATCACTGAAAAGAGGTTAGCTGGTCCTTTTAACCCCTTCAAGACCCAGCCTATTTTGACCTTAAAGACCTTGCCATTTTTTGCAATTCTGACCAGTGTCCCTTTATGAGGTAATAACTCAGGAACGCTTCAACGGATCCTAGCGATTCTGAGATTGTTTTTTTCGTGACATATTGGGCTTCATGTTAGTGGTAAATTTAGGTTGATAATTTTTCCGTTTATTTGTGAAAAAAATGGAAATTTGGCGAAAATTTTGAAAATTTCGCAGTTTTCAAATTTTGAATTTTTATTCTGTTAAACCATAGAGTTATGTGACACAAAATACTTAATAAATAACATTTCCCACATGTCTACTTTACGTCAGCACAATTTTGGGAACAAAATTTTTTTTTGTTAGGAAGTTATAAGGGTTAAAAAAAAGGCCCCCCAAAAAGGGGGCCCCTTTTAAAATGGGCCCCCCCAAGGAAAATCAGTCTAGGGCCTTTTAAACCCCCAAAAGGGCCTTTACAAAATTTATCCAAAAAAAAAAAAAGTAAATTTTTTTCAAAAAATTTTTTTTATATTTTTTTTATTTAAAAAGGGGGCCCCAACCCAAAAAAAAAGGAATTTAAAAATTTTTTGGGTTTTCCCTGGACACCCGAAAAAACCCCTTTTCAAACCACGGGGGTAAAAACCCCTCAAAAAGGGGCCCCTTTGGGTTTTTAAAGGAAAAAATGCGAATAAAAGCGGGTTCCATGTCCTTTTGGGGCCCGGGCCTAAAAATTACCCCCCAAAAATGACCCCCTTTTTGGGAAAAAAAAACCCCCCAAAAATTTTTCTAAATGTGGAAAGAAACCCAAAAAGTTCAAAAAAGGGGTTTTAAACGCAGATCCCTAAAAAAAAAAAAAATCCATTTTTTTTAAAAAAGATTTTTTTCCCCCCTATTTTTTTTTTTTCCAAAAATTGGGGTTTAAAGGGTTTGGCCCCAAAAATTGTTTAGTTTTTCCCTGAGTAGGTTTAATTTGGGGGGGAAATTGTTTGGGGTTAGGGGTTGGGGGGTTAGTGGGGTTTGGGGAATTTGGGTTGATTTGGGAAGGGGGGCTGCGGGCAACTTACTTTCAGGGCCCTAAATTCCCAAAAAAAATTGAAAACCCCCCAAATTTCCCTATTTTTGGAAAAAAGCCCCCAAAAATTTTTCCCCCAAAGGGGTTTTTCCCCCTTTTTAAACCCCCCAAGGAAAAGGGAATTTTTTTCCCCCCCCGGGAAAAAAAAAAAAAACTTTTTTTCCCCAAAATCTTTTTTTTAAAAATTTTTTTTTTTGGGTTTAAAAGGTTTTTTTTTAAACCCAAAAGTTGGGCCCCAAATTTTTTGGCCCTAACCCCTTTGGGGAAAACCCCTTTTTGGGGGAATTTTAAAGGGGGCCAATTGAAGGGGGTTTTTCCTTTTTAAAGGGCCCTTAAAAAGGGTTTTCCCGGGCGGCATGACGGCCCCAAAAAACCCCGAATGCCCAAAAAGTAAAATTTTCCCCCGGGCCCCATTTTGGGAAAATAATCCCCCCAAAGGGTCCTATAAATTTGGAAACACTTTGAATTTTCCTTTTCCCTTTTAAAAATTTTTAAAAGGGCCCTGAAAAAAAAATCTTTTTTTTTAAAAAAAAAATTTTTTATTTTAATTTTTTTTTAAAATTTTAAAAGGGTTAAAATTAAACCCCCCAAATTTTTGTGAATTTTTCCCATGGGTCCCCCGGGGGGGGCACTGTTTGGGGAACCGGGGTTTAAAGGGAACATGTTGACGCCCAAAATTTGGAAAAAATTTCCCCAACGCCAAATTTTTGGGACCCCCGAAGGGGCCCAAAAAAAGTAAATCCCCCAATTTTAACTCCAACCCAACCCCAAACACCCCAAACCCCCAAACCCCAAACCCCCCCAAAATAAAATACAAAAAAAAAATAAAAAAAATAATAAAAAACCTAAACCAAAACCCAACCTAACCCTTTAAACCACCCAACCCCAATTTCCCCCTAACCCAAATTCCAGCCCTTTTTCCCTAAAAACCCTTAAACCCAAAGCTAACCCCCCAAAAAGGGGGGGGTTCCCCAAAAATTCTTTTTCCACCCCCCCCCCCAAAAAGTAGTTTACCCTTTTGGGAAAGGGATAGCAAATGGGAAAAACGGTTTTTCCCATACCCCCTAGGCCGATAAAACCAAAAAAATTTTTTATTCTAGTTTTTTTACCCCAGACCCCACCCCTGTCCGGGTCCTTCACAAAGAGGATTTGGGGTGGCCCGCAAAACCCCCGGGTTCCCCCCAAAAATCCCCGGGTCCAGCAATATCCCCCCCCATCAAGCAAAAACCGCCCGGGCCCAACAGGTTCCCCCCGGACCCACAATAAATTTGGGAGATCCCCAGGGAGAAACAGCGGGCAGCGCAAAACCCCGGGTAGCAAAAAACAGGCAACCCCCAAAAAAAATTCCCCGGGTCCGGACAAAATTCCCCCGGGTCCCAGAAAAACCCCCCCGGGATCAGCCCAAAAATTTCCGGGGCCCCGGAAACAGCCCAAAATCCCTTGGCGCCAAAATTTCCCCCGCGGGTCCAAACAAAACAAATTTCCCCCCGGGCCCGGCCCCCAAACTTCCCCCCCCGGGGTCAGCAAACAATATAAACCCCCTTTGGGGGCCCAAAATTTTCCCCACCGGGAAACCCAAAAAATTTTTGGCCGGGGGTTTTTTAGAAAACAAATAAAAATTTTTTAGCCCGGGCAAAAAATTTAAACCGGGGTCCCAAAAAACACCCGGGGTCCCAGGAAAATTCCGGGGGTCAGGGACCAAAAAAAGGGCCGGGGGGGGTCCAAGGCAAAACCCGGGGTCACACAAAACCCGCCCCAACCACAAAAAGGCACCAAAAATTTTGCCCCGGCCCCGGCCCCAAAATTTTCCCCCCCCCACAATAAGTCGGGGGTCCGACAAATCCCCTTGGGTCCCCTTTTTCCTTTTGGGGAAAACAAAAAGTGGGAAAAAAAAAAAAAATTTTTTTTTTTTTTTGCCCACCTTTTATAAATTTTTACCTTTTTTTTTTTTTGACCCAAAATGTTTAAAGTTTTCAAGTTTCCCAAAAAAATTTTTCCCCTTGGGGGCGCACTGGCTGGGGCCCCGGGGGGGATTTCGCCAAAGCCCCGCCATTTTCCAAAGGGGGCGCCCCTAAAAGGCCCGGGGGGCCCCCGGGCCCATCCAGGTACTTGGTGGGTTGGGAAAAGGTTTAAAAAGGGGGCAATTTTTTGTGGGGAAGGAAAGGGGGGGGAAAGACGAGGGGGGCTTTTTGGGGCTAAAGAAATTTAAATTTTTTTCCCCGGGGGTTTATCCCCCCCGGGGGAAATTTGGGGGGGGGAAATTTTGGTTTTTGCCATTGGGGGGGGGATGCAAAGGGATCCCTTTTTGGGGGTTTTAAAATTTTTCCCCCCAAATTTAAAATTGGGGGAAAATTTAAAAATTTCTTGATTTTGTTTAAACAGAACAACACCCTGGCCCCCCTTTTAAAAACCCCCCCTTTTTGGAAAAAGGGTTGTAACTGGGGTGGGTTACCTTTTGGGGACCCCCTTCCCCCCCCAAAGGGGGAAAAAATTTTAAAAAAAGCAAAATCGTCATATCGGAAAAAGGACCGAATTTCATGACCAAAACTGGTCAAAGGGCCCGGGGAATTCAGGGGGCAAGAAGGGTTAAAAGTTTTTGGGGGAAATTTTTTCTAGAAAATTTAAAATTGGAAAAATTCCCCCTTTTAACTGGGCACCCTTTTTAACATTTGGATATTGGTTTCCAAAGAAAAAGTGGGGCGTAGAAATTTTTTAAAAAAATTTTAAAATTTTTTGGGCATTCAAAAGGCCCTGACGAAAGAAGCATTCCCTACTTAAAACCCCGAGATAGTGGTCTTTTTTAGCATAATAGTGTGGGGGAAATTTATATTGCTTTACTTTATAGGGTTTTTTATTAAAACATGAAAGGAAGTTTTTTTTCCCCGCAGGGGGGAAATTTTGATATGTTGGGGAAAGATATTTTTGGGTTTTGCATGGGGCCCAACATTTGTATAGATGAAAAAACAATTACTCCTTTAAATTTTCCCTAGGGCCCGAAAAAAATGAGGACCTGTGGAAAGGGAAAAGTGTACTAATAACTCAATATGCAAGCTTGTTTTGGGTTTTTTTCCCTTTTTAAGATAATTTCGATAATTTTGGGGATACATTACTGGCTAATTTTCAAAATTTTTTATATCGTTTTGTGTTGTCTAATATCGAATTAAAAAAAAAAAAAAAAAAAAAGAAAAAAAACTTCAAATTTTACTTGAAAAACTGAATAAGTGTTTATTGTTGCAGAATTACATTTTTTATACATATTTCATAAATGATACAGGATTTTACACATCTATATTTTGCTTATTTATAGGACATTCCTCCATGCTCCAAACCTCCCCGCACACTCACACATTCCAGACCCTTCAGCGACAAGTCCTGTATTTTTACTGTTCTTATAATCCATTTGTACAGACAGGATCAGGCTATTTGCTGCTGAATGGGGCTTAAGTCTCTATTTTCTTCAGCTCCTTCAGCATAAGAAGTGCAAATGGCAAAGAAAAGCTTTCGTTTTTTTAGTGTTAAAAAAAAAGAAAAAGAAAAGAAAAATATCTCCTGTTGAAGATCACAATTACCCAAAAGGAAACTTTAGTAATCACGCTTTGGCCATCAGCATTTCTAACTTGTCTGTTTTAGTACATGCACTCTCCATGAGATAACTCCGGAGAATATTTTGTTAGGAACCTGCACTGTAAGGCCGGGATCACACATGTGAGAAACACGGCCGAGTCTTTCATGTGAATTCCCAGCACTGGCGCCGGCACTCGGGAGAGGAGCGAGCGGCTGCATAGAAATACATGGAGCCGCAAACTCCGCTCCCGAGTGCTGGCGCCAGTGCTGGGATTTCACATGCGAGACTCGGCCGTGTTTCTCACATGTGTGATTCCGGCCTAATAATACTTCCAATTCTATTCCTCCAAGACATTTTTTAATCATTTGACAACTGGGAATTCCCATTTCTCAATTCAAGGGTTGTGTCCATGCATAATCTGGCACTGTTAATGATTGGACAGTGTAAGTGTCTAAGGACACTCCAATTGGTAACGCCTAAACGTCAACTTATACGTATGTTTTTAGTAGAATTACCAAAAATCTGAAACCGTATACAATTCTAAAAAACTAAAAATTATAAAGGTAATCGTGAATTAAAGGGGAATTCAAGTATTTCATAAAACAGACCAGTTAGTGACGGATTTGCTTTCAAAATTTGTTCCACTATTAAGTTGTGTTGCCGTTAAATGGCAAAAAATTAGAATGACTTCAGACAAGCAATGATCTGAGTTGTTGCTAGGGCCGCTAGATGTAGATGATTGTCGATCAGACTGATTCCATAGCAGACATTCATGGCCCAGAAGATAACCAATGATTGACGGGCACATTTATAAAGATATGGATGTCATATGAATACACCTCCAGAAATCCAAGGTCACGCTATGACTGGAAGCAGTTTATTGCCAATCTCATGTTCTGCATGGATCTACAATTCTGGGGGAAAAAATGCAGGACACAAATAAAAGATAGAAGCAATCAAGAAAATATGGACAATGGATTCAGTCCACCTGAGAGGAGAGCCTTAGGTTAGAGGCAGTTACTTAAGACTACAGTTGGCAGCATTTGCCAGCCATGTTCCACTTGGGCACTAAGATTTTGGCTGGCAAGGAGTCCATGGTAACGTAACTGCCAGTCAAATAATGTATGAAGAGAACATATAGATACTCTCCTCTCTGTTTCAATATATGCAAGGCACCAGTCATCTGGCTTCACTTCTTTAGTTCTGTAATCCTTTCCCTGAAGTAGGAGCCTTTCACAGTGGGGAGTCCTTAAAAAAAAATTGTCTTTGCAAAATTGAAGCCCAACACCACCCATCATTACCCCATGCCAAACCCCAACAAGAGTCTGCACCATTTTGATATTGAAAGTCTGTGGAAGAGCAGCTTATTCCAAAGGAAAGAAAGGCAAGAAAACCCCTGAAAACTTTGGAGGTGATATATCAGTCGTTGCCACTCTCCAATCCTTCAGTGGTACGTAGATACTGTACACAAAATATAGACAAGGCCGGATATCAGATGTTTCATCCAGGAAGATGTTGCGCCTTTATCAACAGGGGATGAACCAGAAGATGTAAATCCTTATGAAGAAATTTGATGTTCATTGCATTAGAATAAGGTGGTAACCCCTTCACATTCATGCAACCCTGATTTTCTACCCTGCTGATCCTCCAATCAAGAGTGCAGAACAGGGGAACTTCTCCCTCCCCAAAAAAAGAAAAAAACAAACAAACAAAAAAACACATAAAAACCTATCATGCATTGAGCCCCTGAAGAATATATATAGCCAAGGCAGTGGGATAGAGAGGGATGGGGAAAATTACAATGAGAGTGATTACAGAAGAAAAAAAAAAAAATAATCCACATGCAATTTTGTTTTAAAATGCATAGCAAAAAGTTTCATTGTGTTTGGGGCTTGGATTAAAATTGCACAGCACAAAAAGGTTTGTGCATGAACCTGGAGTTCATCATGTCAGCTAGGCAACAGAATGCCTTCTTGAAGACAGTCTCGCTTTATGCTGAGGTTACTACTGGTCCAATGACTCTCCAAATGGCATTAATTGTGCGCTATATTACTCACGTGTCTGCACTAAAACTAGCAGACCATTAATCCAACGTGTCCTACAGGCGCTCTGCCACATTCTAACTTGCCATAAAACCGGGAAAACAAAAATAAAATAAAAAAATAAATAAAAATTGATCATTCATAATTCAGAACCTTAATTTCATAATCATCCATTTGCATTCACCGATAGGTGAAATAATTGATATGGATTAAACACACTTTCCAAGCCTTAGAAGGAATCCAGGCGCCGTGCTCAGCTCTCTTAACTTTACCGTACTTCTGCTCGTTCTTAAACAGCAGCTTAAAAAGTTATAAAAAAAAAGAAAGAAAAAATGATGGAAGAAACACAAAGTAAGAGGGAGAACTGATCACCCATCCCAATACCACATCCCAGCTACCACCAATAATGCTTAAATTTCAAAGGCAAGAGATATCCACATGTTTTGCTGGGGATTTAGGAGTCCTGCAATGATCTATCCTTGTCATCAATTTGTAGGATCGGGAGATGCATCTGCAGGGATCACGCAGTCTTTTAATGTCCAACTCAACCTTAAAGGGAAAAAATATATATTTTTGATTGACTTCATAAAACTTTGTAAATTTTTCCAATTCAAGATTTTTATTGAAAGATTTTCATATATCAAGGCAACTCAACAAAAACATGACTAACAGTAGAGCCTACGAACAGCCACTTTGTGACATTCAATTTATGTATAATCCTACATATTTAAAAATGTAACCATAAATATAGTGTCCAAAATGAGAAAAATACACTTATGGCACTTCAGCTTGAAATAACTACACAATTCCTTATTTTATGATAAAAAAAGGAAAAATAGAAGCAATCCATAAAACAAATATACTTTATTAAATCCAAAAAAATAAAAAATAAATTAAATATAAAATAAGCAAAAAATATCTCAATGAGGACATAAGGGTATCCACACAAATATTATTAATATAAATCCACAAATATCAGAATATAACAAAGCCAAATGTCACCTGAATTACACATGAGAGATATAAGTCCTTAAATATAAAGTGTCTTGTGCAAAAAACACTACATATAAATATTAGATAAAATAATCCCCACTGGGTATATCAATTATATGTGTGTTTAGAAAAATGGACCATAACATATCTTCATAATATGCTAGTAAGCATAAAGTGACTTATGCAATTGCCAATAATAAAGGTAGCAGACTATGGTAAGTCCCCAATGGGAAATAACTCTGTAAAGTGCCTTGTGCGGAAGCCACATAATAGAAGCAGCTGATAAAGTAAATCAAGGTGGATAGACAATGCTGTTACCACAATAATGACACATGGACGCTATTTAAGAAAAGAGAAAGGTGAAGACGAACGCTTTTCTAAAATAAATAATCGATCATTGCAAATGCCCAGTTCAAGATTATATTAGAAGCGATTCACCTATGTGGATATAAATAGACTTTACAGAGTTATTTCCCATTGGAGACTTACCATAGTCTGCTACCTTTATTATTGGCAATTGCATAAGTTACTTTATGCTTACTAGTATATTATAAAGATATGTCATGGTCCATTTTTCTAAACACACATATAATTGATATACCCACTAGGGATTATTTTATCTAATTATTTATATGTAGTGTTTTTTGCACAAGACACTTATATTTAAGGACTATATCTCTCATATGTGTAATTCAGGTGACAATTGGCTTTGTTATATTCTGATATTTGTGGATTTATATTAATAATATTTGTGTGGGTACCCTTATGTCCTCATTGTTGAGGTATTTTTTGCTTATTTTATATTTAATTAATTTTTTTTGGATTTAATAAAGTATATTTGTTTTATGATTGCTTCTATTTTTCCTTTTTTATCATAAAATAAGGAATTGTGTAGATATTTAAAAATGTACAGAGTGGGCAAAATAAGTATTTGATATACTGCCGATATTGCAAGTTGTCCCACCTACAAAGAATGGAGAGGTCTGTAATTTGTATTGTACGTACACTTCACCTGTGAGAGACAGAATTTAAAATTAAAACCTGAAATCACATTGCAGGATCTTTAAATAATTAAAATTAATTTTATTGCATGAAATAAGTATTTGATCACCTACCAACCAGCAGGAATTCTTTTCTCACAGACCCATTAGTTTTTCTTAAGGAAGCCCTTCTACTCTGCACTCATCACCTGTATAAATTGCACCTGTTTGTACTTGTTCCCTGTATAAAAGACACCTGTCCACATGCTCAATCACACTCCAACCTTTCCACCATGACCAAGACCAAAGAGCTGTCTAAGGACACCAGAGACAAAATTGTAGACCTGCACAAGGCTGGGATGGGCTACAGGACAATATGTAAGCAGCTTGATGAGAAGGCATCAACTCTTGGCATAATTATTAGAAAATGGAAGAAACATAAGATGACTATCTTCCTCGTCTGGGGCTCCATGCAAGATCTCGACTCGTGGGAGAAGGACAATTCTGAGAAAGGTCTGGAATCAGCCAAGAACTACACGGGGGGACCTAGTCAATGACCTGAAGAGAGTTGGGACCACAGTCTCAATCATTATAGTTAGCGCACTACATTTTCATGATTAAAATCCTGCAGGGCACACAAAAAACCCCTGCTCACGCCAGCATATGTCCAGGTCCATTTGAAGTTAAACAATGACCATCTGAATGATCCAGAGTAAGCATGGGACAAGGTCATGTGGTCAGATGAGACTAAAAAGGAGATTTTTGTGTACTCACCGTAAAATCCTTTTCTCCGAGACGCTCATTGGGGGACACAAGACTGTGGGTGTTATGCTGCTGCCACTAGGAGGACACTAAGCAATACACAGAAAAAATTAACTCCTCCTCCTGCAGTATACACCCTCTGTTGGCTCAATCCTGAACCAGTTCGGTACCAAAGCAGTAGGAGCTCATAACAGAATGCATTATGTCAAAAAATCAAAGAAACAACGAGGCTACAGGCTAAACAAGGATGGGAGCTATGTACCCCAATGAGCGTCTCGGAGAAAAGGATTTTACGGTGAGTACACAAATATCTCCTTTTCTCCATCGCCTCATTGGGGACACAAGACCGTGGGACGTCCCAAAGCAGTCCCTGGGTGGGAAGCCATAACAGCCGATGAAGCCTCATGAACCACATGCATAAAACGCTTAAACAGTCAACAGACAACTTACAGATGCGCAACAGCTGATTGAAGAATTTGTCTGCCGAGTGCCGCATCTGAAGAAACTTGAGCATGGATTTGGTAATGCTTGACAAAAGTATGAAGACTGGACCAAGTCGCAGCCTTGCACACTTGTTGTGCCGAAGCCTGGTGCCGAATGGCCCAGGAGGCCCCCACAGACTGAGTGGAGTGTGCCTTAATCCCAGCCAGGATAGACTGACCTTTGACACGGTACGCCTCTTGGATCGCCAAACGGATCCATCTGGCTAACATGGCCTTGGAAGCAGGAAGACCTTGTCTGCGTCCTTCAGGAAGCACAAACAGGGCGTCCGATTTACAGAAAGATGCAGTTCTCGAAATGTACCTTCGGAGAGCCCTCACCAAATCTAAGGTGTGAAGGGCTTTTTCAGTACAGTGAATTGGCGCCGGACAGAACGAGGGCAGGACTATCTCTTCATTGATATGAAAAGCCAAAAAGACTTTGGCAAGAAAGAAAGAGAAGTCCTGAGGACTACCTTGTCCTGGTGAAAAATAAGAAAAGGAGGTTTACAAGACAAGGCTGCCAATTCCGATACCCGCCTGATAGAGGTAATTGCAACTAGAAAGACAACCTTCCAGGAAAGAAGAGACAAAGGCACTTCCGGCAAAGGCTCGAAGGGGGATTCTTGTAACGCACTGAGGACCAGATTAAGATCCCAAGGCTCCAAAGGCCTCTTGTAGGGTGGAACGAGATGTGACACTCCTTGGATAAAAGTCCTGACCTGAGACTTAGATGGGATCCGTCGTTGGAAAAGTACGGATAAGGCGGAAATCTGCCCCTTGAGGGAGGAGAGTGCTAACCCCGAGTCCAATCCTGCCTGGAGGAATTCCAGAATGGAAGGAATAGAAAAAAACCAAAGGGTAACGACCTTTATCCTTATACCAGGAAAAGAATGTCTTCCAGACACGATGATAAATGCGGACGGAAACCGGCTTCCTGGCATTGATCATTGTAGAGACAACTTTTTGAGAAAACCCAGCCTGGCCTAAGATCCAGGCTTCAATGGCCATACCGTCAAATTCAGCACTTTCGAATTGTGATGGTAAATTGGACCCTGAGAAAGAAGGTCCGGACGATCTGGTAATCTCCAAGGGACGTCTGCGACCAGACGCACTAGTTCCGCATACCACGGACGGCGAGGCCAGTCCGGAGCGACAAGAATGAGAGGAACGCCTTCCGCCTTGATCTTTCGGATCACCCTGGGATTAACGGAAGAGGCGGAAAGATGTAAGGAAGGCGAAATTGACTCCAAGGGAGGACTAGCGCATTCGAGCCGATGGCTTGTGGATCGCGAGATCGACTTATGAAAGTCTGAACTTTGGCATTCAGCCTGGATGCCATAAGATCCACATCCGGCATTCCCCAACGCTGGCAAATGATTTTAAACAATTTCGGGTGCAGGGACCATTCTCCTGAGTCTAAGGCTTGGCGACTGAGAAAGTCGGCCTCCCAATTGTCCACTCCTGGGATGTGAACCGCAGAAATGGGCGAGCGGTTTGACTCTGCCCACCGCAGAATGTGCGATACCTCGAGCATCGCTGTTCTGCTCCGAGTGCCCCCCTGACAGTTGATGTATGCCACGGCAGTGGCATTGTCTGACTGGATCCGGATGGGACAACCGGCCAGAAGATGATGGAAATGCAAGAGGGCTAGTTTGATAGCTCTGATCTCCAGGATGTTGATCGGAAGACGGGTCTCTGGGAGAGACCAGCGGCCCTGAGCCGTGTGGTGAAGGAACACCGCTCCCCAACCGAGGAGACTGGCATCGGTGGTCACCACCAACCAATGGACAGGCAGAAAAGATTTCCCTTGATTCAATGATGAAACATTTGTCCACCATTTCAGGGAGCGTCTGACTCTGGGAGAAAGACGAAAGCGGAGACCTAAGGACGCTGGGTTCCTGTCCCAGACTGATATTAGCTCCTGTTGAAGAGGTCGGAGATGGAATTGAGCGAACGGTACTGCCTCGATGGAGGCTACCATTTTCCCCAGGACCTGCATGGCGACCCGTAGAGAGTGAGAGCGGCCTAGAGACAGCAGGAGCACTCCCCGCCTCAGAGAAGCAATCTTCTCTAGAGGGATAGATACCAACCCTTGGGAGGTGTCCAGAATCATTCCCAGAAAAGGAATTTTCTGAGAGGGGATGGGAGAGGACTTGTCCAAATTCACTAACCACCCCAGGCGAGAGAGGGTGTCGATAGTGATCTCGACACTCTGTGCAGGCCCGAAAGGTCGGTCCTTTGATGAGCAGGTCGTCTAGGTACGGGGGGACCACTACACCCCGAGAGTGTAAAATTGACATGACGGCCGCCATGACTTTTGTGAACACTCTGGGGCGGTTGCGAGTCCGAAGGGCAGAGCGGCAAATTGAAAATGATCCTCTCCGACTGCAAAACGCAGAAACTTTTGATGGCCTCTGAAAATCGGAATGTGTAGGTACACGTCTTTGATGTCGATTGACTCCAGGTATTCTTTTCTTTCTAGAGATGCGACAACAGACCGAGAGATTCCATTCTGAAATGGCGGACTCTGATGAATTTGTTCAACAGTTTGAGGTCCAGGATAGGACAAAAGGAGCCGTCCTTCTTGGGGACCACAAAAAGGTTTGAATAAAAACCTTTTGAACCTTTCCTCGCGAGGAATTGGGACGATGACCCCGCTGGTGCGAAGAATGTTCTAAGCCCGAAGAAAAGGAGTTGCAAGAGCACTGGACCTTGGGGGGCGAGACTGGAAATAACGCCTTGGGGGAAGAGACAGGAATTCAATCCTGTATCCGGAGTCTACGAGATCTCGGACCCACCAGTCGTGAACGACCGCCAGACGTCGCGAAACAGGAGCAGGCGTCCGCCCACCCTGTTTGGCTCCCCCGGGCCCAGCAAGGAGTCATTGGGAATATAATTTTCGGGAGGAAGAGCTCTTGTTTCCCGACTGAGAGAATCTGTTTCTCCAGGGCTGAGAAGCCCTGAATGATGGCTGCGAGCCCCTGTCTCTGCGAGAAGACCGGGGTGCGCGGGACGAGGTCGAAGCAGAGGACCAATTAAAGGAGCTACGAAATGGCCGGGAGCGGCTATGGTACTTGGACCGAAAGGGTCGGTTGATTCTGCGCTGCAGAAGAAATTTACTTTTTTCCACCAGTAGCGTCAGAAATAATCTGATCAAGACGATCTCCAAAGAGACGCCCTGATTGATAAGGCAGCAAAGTCAAAGACCTCTTTGAAGCAGAATCTGCGCGCCACTCTCGGAGCCAAAGGGACCTTCGAATGGCAATGGCATTGGCAGCTGTGAGTGCAGCGCAATTGGCTGCATCTAAGGACGCATGGACTAAATCGTCGCCTGCCCGAGTAATCTGATAGGCAAGATTACGTGCCTCAGGGGGAAGAGGAATATCGCTAGTAACTTTAACCAGATCCTCAGTACAGGCCACCATGGCCCTCTCCACCCAGGTAGCCGCGAAGGAAGGAGAGAGCGATTCTCCAGCAGCCTCCAAGACTGATTTAGCGAGGTTGTCCACCTGTCTGGGGGTTTTTAATAGAAGAGCCATCTGAAAGGGACAGAAGGGTTTTTGAAGCCAAGCGAGATACAGGTGGATCTACTACTGGCGATTCGGTCCATTCTTTTGCTACAGTTGCCGAAAATGGGTAATGCGCTTTCAGAGACTTCAGTCCTGAAAACCGTCTGTCCGGCCTATCCCTATGTCTCTGAACATTGTCGGTAAACTCCGGATGGTTACCGAAAACTTTGCGAGGACGCTTAGCTCTTTTGAAAGATAAGGTGATCCGGGTGAGGCCCGGGTTCTTCCTTTACCTTCAGGGCTTTATTAACTGCCTCAATGAGAGAGTCCAGGGACTCCTGAAACTCCGGCGAGTTCGGGTTATCACCTATATCTGATTCGTACTCAGAATCATGATCACTGAGATCCCTGGGAGAGGGGGAACGAGAGCCTGAGCTCGCAGATGCCGAACCGCTAGATGGATTGGGAGATGTATTATGATGGCGTTTCCTAGACGGCCGCTTTGCTGATGCCGTGGGTAGACCTCTATCTGATGAGGTCTCTCTGAAGGCTGACGGGCCCCTTTCAGGAAAAGGGACGCCCTGGCTAGAAGAGGAACCACTGAAGGAGTCCAAAGCCCTAGTTAGAGAATCCATGGATTGTGCCAGAAATGCAGGCCACCCGGAAGGACCCGGCTCACTGGGATCAGGAGTAGATAGGGGCTCCTGAACGGTAGTAGGGGGCTCCTGAGCGGTAGTAGCAGTGGGCTCCTGGGCACATGATGGACAGAATTGGGAACCATGCTTTGGTGGCAGGGAGCGTTGCATGAGGCACAAGTGGCATACACCACACTGTGGTTTTTGTCAGGCCTTTTAGAGCCCTTTGATTGAGACATTTTTGCACCTGTGAGCCTGCTGCAGGAGAAGGGTTAAGCGCTGTGTAGCTTACCCAGGTCCTGTGTCCGAGCCCTTGAGGGAGAGGTGGCGCTGAGGAATAGCTGATCCGGTGCTCAAGTACCGCAACGCTGAGAGTGCTGGCGTCCCGGAAGATGGCGCCCGACATTTGGATCCTCAGCGCTTCTCGTGGTTCCCGAGAAGCGCCAGAAAATGTGGGAGGAGAGAAGGAGAGCGAGTCAGGGCCTGTGGAGCGCGCGATGTGGGCGGAGCTACCAGTGAAAGCGGTAAGCCCGCCCACACTCTCGGGGCCTACCCCGGCCTGAAGCCGGGGACTAAATTTTTCGGCCGGCCCCGCGATCCGATCGCAAGCGCGGCCTACCCCGGGTCTCAGCCGGGGATGAAATGCTTTGCGGCGACCCGAAGAAAACAGGTCGCTAGAGCGGGCTACCCCATGTCGCAGCCGGGGGCTGAACTTAGAGACGCCGGCCCTGCCGCCTACCCACGCCGCAATGGAGATAGGAGCTTGAACGGCGGTGTCGCTGATAGCGCAGGGGACACAACATACTGATAGGCATTATTCATGTCCATCCATGTACTCACTGTGGAGCCTCCTGGCTCAGAGTACCAATGGCTGACGCGTCCTTGCATCCTCAATCCGCTATCCCTTTCATAGGAAGGCGGAGAGTGACCCTTCCCATCGTCCTAGCACCAGCCACTTTCAATAGTGGTGGTGAGGGTGCTTTGATCCAAAAACTCCAGGTCGCGTTTGCAGCCGTCAGACACATGGGGAGAGCGGCCCATTGAAGGGGAACCGTCGCCCGATGGTAGCGTTGCAGGAGGGGTTACGTGGAGGCGACACTCCGCGTTCCTGCCTGTTGATGTTTGTGGGAGATTGGGACTTTTCCTGCAAGTCCCATCGCCCTTCCAAATTGTGGAAAAAATAGCAAAAAGAATAATAAAAATAAAAAGTGGTAAAAATAAAATTGGGGTCTGAAGAAAAAAAGACCCTAGACACTAAGCAAGAACTGGTTCAGGATTGAGCCAACAGAGGGTGTATACTGCAGGAGGAGGAGTTAACTTTTTCTGTGTATTGCTTAGTGTCCTCCTAGTGGCAGCAGCATAACACCCACGGTCTTGTGTCCCCCAATGAGGCGATGGAGAAATAGAAATTTTTGGTATCATTCCACTCACCGTGTTTAAAGGAAGAAGAAGGATGACTACAACCCCAAGAACACTGTCCTAACAGTGAAGCATGGTGGGGGAAGTCTCATACTTTGGATGTGCTTTTCTGCAAAGGGGATAGGACAACTGCACCGTATTGAAGGGAGGATGGATAGGGTGATGCATCGCATGATTTTGGCCAATAACCTCCTTCCCTCAGTAAGCGCACTAAAGATTGGTCGTGGCTGGGTCTTCCAGCATGACAGTGACCCAAAACAGACACCCAGGCAACTAAGGAGTGGATCCGTAAGAAGCATTTCAAGGTCCTGGAGTGGCCTAGCCAGTCTCCAGACCTGAATCCAATAGAAAGTCTTTGGTGGGAGCTGAAACTCCATGTTGCCCAGCGACATCTCCGAAAACTGAAAGATCTGGAGAAAATCGGTATGGAGGAATGGGCCAAAACCTCTGCTGCTGTGTGTGCAAACTTGGTCAAAAACTACAGGAAATGTCTAACCTCTATAAATACAATAGACAATCACAACTGAATATTTGGTACAGAAACCTTTGTTTACATCAAATACTTATTTAATGCAATAAAATGCATATTAACTATGTAAAAATAATACAAATGTGATTTTCTGGATTTTTTTTAGACTGTCTAACACAGTTGAAGTGCACCTACGATAAAAAAGACGATTTTGGTAAGACCTTACCTGTAAAATCCTTTTCAGCGAAGGAAGGAAGGGAGACACAGTCATTACTAGTGGGTAGGCGGAGCCCACACAGGATAGAACACCTCAGATTAAAAAGAGTGTTGACCGGCCCCTCCAGCTTGGGCTCATCCTACTCCAGCTCTCCAGTCCGTACACAAGCTAAGGAAGAGCAAATATCACCAGCGGAGCAACATAACCCCTTCTGAAAAAGCTTCAGAGAAAAAAAACAAAAGACAGGTTATGCATATAACAGAAAAACCACACAGTCCCAGGTACTACTCACTGAACCTGACCACTGCGATGAGCTGGCAATGCTGGAAACAGAGCCTTAGCGCGCCGACCTCAGCCCAGATAATCGCTATCAGAGAAGGGTCACGCCGCATCTGAAAACACAACAACACACTTCTGCCATGGGAGGGAGCTGTGTCTCCTTCCTTCCTTCGCTGAAAAGGATTTTACAGGTAAGGTCTTACCAAAATCCATCTTTCAGCAGAAGATGGAAGGAAGGGAGACACAGTCATTACTAGTGGGACGTCCCAAAGCAGTCCAAAAATTAAGGGTGGGCAAAAAACCAACAGAGGCAGATTCCCAACAACTTAAATAAATGCGCAACTAGCGCTAAATACAAGTTCACAAGAACTTTAAACTACAGCCGCCTGCAGGACCCTACGTCCCAAGGCCGCATCAGCGGAAGCACTAACGTCCACCTTATAAAATTTTGTAAACGTGTGGACAGAGCGCCAGGTCGCCGCCCGGCAGAGCTGAGCTGCCGAGGCCCCTTGATGAAAGGCCCACGATGAACCCACAGCCCTCGTGGAGTGAGCTCGAATCTTAATCAGGCAAGGTTCGCCCTTAAGTCGGTAAGCTTCTAAAATGGCCGACAGAATCCAACGAGCTATAGAGTCCTTGGAATCTCGTTGAACACGCCGACGACCTGCTGGAATCACAAACAGAGAATCCGACTTCCGAAAACTTTGAGTAATAGACAAATAGAACTTCAAAGCCCGCACTAAATCCAATGTGTGCAAGGCCCGTTCCTTCGCATTCCTCGGCTCCGGACAGAGCGAAGGCAACACAATATCCTGGTTAACATGAAATTGTGACACCACCTTAGGTAGAAAGTCGCCCCGTGTGCGAAGCACTACGCGATCCGGGTGAAATTCCAGAAAAGGAGGCGAGCAAGAAAGAGCCGCCAACTCAGAAACCCTTCTCAAAGAAGTGACCGCCACTAGGAAGGCAACCTTCCAAGAGAGCAAAGAAAGGCTAACAGAGTCCATAGGCTCAAAAGGCCCATGTTGGAGAGCCTCCAAAACAAGATTGAGCCGCCAACGAGACACAAGCGCCTTCCGCGGCGGAAACTGACGGGTTACTCCGCGAAAAAAGGAATGTACGTCCCTACGCGAGGCGATAGCCTTCCGAAACAGCAAGGACAGAGCAGAAACCTGACCTTCAGAGTGCTAACTGCCAAACCCTTGTCCAGCCCGTACTGCAAAAAAGCCAACAAATTGGGGATGGAAAAAATCCTTGGGTTCCTTGAAGAACCCGAACACCACGAAAAGAAGGCCTCCCAAGTCTTGTGATAAATCCTAGTAGTAGCCGGACCTCTGGCAGCTCGCAGAGTGGCAATGACTTCGGCTGAAAAACCTTGACGGGTCAAGATTTCGGTCTCAAGAGCCACGCCGTCAAACGCAGAGACTTCAGGTCCGGATGACGAACGGGCCCTTGGGTTAACAGGTCCGGGCGAAGAGGGAGTGGAAGTGGAGGCGCTGCCAGAAGCGACACCAGCGTCGAGAACCACATCCTCCTTGGCCAATCCGGGGCTACCAACATAGCCGAGACTCTCTCCAGTCTGATCCGACGCAACACCAGAGTAAGTAAGATATCGGCAGGAACACATAGATTAGCTCGAATTGGTCCACGAAGCCACCAGAGCATCCACCGCCACAGCCTTCGAGTCCTTGTACCTGGACATGAATGTCGGTAACTTGGCATTGAACCTGGATGCCATCAAATCCACTTGGGGAGTTCCCCAACGGAGCACAGCAGTGCAAAAATTTCCGATGAAGACTCCATTCTCGGGATCCATCTTTCCCCGACTGAGAAAGTCCGCCGTGATATTCTGAACTCCCGGAATGTGAATCGCAGAGATGGCTGGCACCTGGCTCACCCCATACAGATCCGAGACACCTCCATCATGAGTCTGAGCTCCTCGTCCACCTTGATGGTTGATATACCTCCATACATCTGTGACATGGTCTCCGCTACCTACCCACACCAACCTTCGATCCTCTCAAGATCTCTTCTCGACTCCCCCCTCATCTCTTCTTCCCACAACCGCATACAGACTTTCCCGGCTTCCCCCATACTCTGGAACTCTCTGCCGCAAAACATCAGACTTTCACCAACAACGGAGACCTTCAAGAAAAACCTGAAGACCCACCTGTTCCGACAAGCCTACAACCTGCAATGATCCTCAGTGTACTGAACCATCGCACAACCAGCTCTACCCTCTCCTAGGTATTCTCACCCATCCCTGTAGACTGTGAGCCTCGCGGCAGGGTCCTCTCTCCTTCTGTACTTATGCGCCCCTTGTCTAGCACATGTTTATTGTATCTGTCTATATTTTTCCCCTTTTCATATGTAAAGCGCCATGGAATAAATGGCGCTATATAAATATATAATAATAATAATAATATATACGCGACCGCCGTCGCGTTGTCTGTCTGCACTCGGACTGGTAGACCGCTTAAAGGGACCGTCCAGTGTTGGAGGCAAAGGAAAATTGCCCTCAATTCCAGGATGTTGATCGGCAGGACAGATTCTTCCGACGACCATAGCTCCCTGAATCCAGAGATCGTTCCAGACCCCCCCAGCCCGTCAGGCTGGCATCGGTGGTTATGACCGACCACCTCAGAGGGAGGAAGGACTTCCCCAGGGATAACGCTTCCGGACGTAACACCATCCTAGAGACTCTCGCACCCTGTGGGAGATGATGACACTGCCATCCAGCGAAGCCTGCGATCGATCCCAACGGTTCAAAATGAGCATTTGGAGAGCCCTGGAATGAAATTGGGCAAACGGAAGTGCCTCCATCGACGCCACCATCAACCCCAGAAGGCGCATACACCTTCGAAGGGACATTGCTGTCGAAGACTTCATAACCTGTATATGTCGAAGAAGAGTTGCTTGCTTGTCTGGAGGCAGAGACACCACTGCTCGTACCGTGTCGAAATGCATCCCCAAAAACAGGATTGACTGCGACGGTTCCAGAGACGACTTCTCCCAATTGACCAGCCACCCGAAGTCCTCCAGGAGCTGAAGGGATAGATTGCGAGCCGTCACCACCTCCTCCTTTGAAAGGGCGCCACAATCAAAAGGTCGTCCAGGTAGGGAAGAATCGTAACCCCCTGTCTTCAAGGATCGCCATGAGAGGTGCCAGAATTTTTGTAAAAACTCTGGGTGCTGAGGCCAACCCGAATGGCAGGGCCACAAACTGGTAATGGTCCTGACCTATGGCAAAACGAAGGAAGCGTTGGTGGGCCCTTCCGACGGGAACATGCAAGTAAGCGTCGCGAATGTCGATTTACACCAAAAAGTTGTTCTGCGACAGGGCCGCCACAACCGAGCGAAGCGACTCCATGCGGAACTTCCGGGTGCGGACATGCCGATTCAATCTTTTGAGATCCAGAATGGGGCGAAATTTGTCCTCCTTTTTGGGGACCACAAAGAGGTTGGAATAAAACCCTCTTCCCCGGTCCTCTGGCGGAACCGGTACCACCACACCCTTCTGCAGAAGGGACTCAACCTCTCGCAGTAGAGCGGCAAATAGCTCGGGCTCTGACGGAATGCGAGATTGACAAAAACTGTCCGGGGGTCGAGAAAGAAACTATGAAGTAGCCTGCCGACACAACCCGCGTCACCCAGGCGTCCGAAACGCGGGAAGCCCAAGTCGATTCGAATTGGAGCAGGCGACCCCCCACTCGAGAGCCCTCGAGTGAGAACCTGGCGTCAGTCCGCCTTAGCGGGCTTTTTGTCAGCTTCCCGCTTGTCTTGACGGAAGCCCTGTTTCCAAGGAGTGCGGGATTTCTGAGAGGTCTTTTTTCCTGAAAAAGATGGACGACCCGATCCCCAAGAGGGCTGACCGAACCGTCCCCTGGACCGAAAGGACCGCCGACTACTACCGGCACTAGGCCTGCCAGACGCAGAAGTCACAGCTCTTTGCTGCGGTAAAGCCGTTTCTTTTGCCTTTGCCTTGACAATCAGCTCCGTGAGGTCAGATCCAAATAGCTGACCATCCTTGTAAGCTAAAGATAGCAAACCTTGCTTGGAAACCGCGTCCCCGGTCCACTGTCTAAGCCACAGTGCTCTTCTGACTGTGACCGCCGAGGATTGCGCCTTGGACAGCAGCGACGCAGTATCCAAACCTGCATCACTGCCATATCGGGCTGCATCCTCCAACAACTTGAACAGCCCATCTACCTCGGATAGCGGGGATCCATCTTGCCACGCCGTCCGTAGACTGTCCAACCAGCTCAGGGAAGCTTTACAAGCACACATGGAATCTAGTACTGCTCTGAATCCATGACCCGCGGCCTCGTAGATGGATTTCGCCGCCATCTCCGTTTTTCTGTCCAGCGGATCCTGCAGACTCGCCTTCCCTTTAACAGGAAGTAACGAGGATTTGCTAAGCTGGGATAAAGGGACATCCACTTCAGGAGAAGGAATCCAATTATCAATCAACTCCGTCGTACACGGATACAGTGTCTCAAAAAACCGTGTCCCCTGAAAACGTTTATCTGGACACAGGCGTTCCTTCTCCACTGCGCCATTAAGCTCATCCAGAGATGGCAATGCTGATCGCGACCTATGCGACTCCTGAAACATCCGAGCCGATTTACCAGGACGTCTAGTTACCTCCTCCGGTAACTGCAATGCCTCCCTCATGGCTCCAATAAAAGCCTCTGTACGGCCCAAAAGAGAGGCAGAGTGTCCCTGCCGATCCTCCTTATCCGAATCGGACATCTCCCCATCCGAGCTTGAAGGGGAACCCTCCACACCAGAGATCTCCGAGTCGCTACGCGGAAAGGATGGCACCGGTCTGTGGCGCTTCCTGCCATGAGAGGATCTAGCTGACACCCAATAACCTAGAAGGTCAGACAGGCCATCAATAGAACGAGTGAGGGCCTCCATTTTGACATCACTTAAACCTCCGACCGCTGCGCTTGACGCCGTCGAGGTCTGCGTGTCAGATACGCGAGACTGATCCTGTAGCGGATCTAGGAGAGGGTCCGCACCTCCTGGACCCTGATCTGACATGCCCTCACACAGTATATGGCAGCTTAAACCTGTCAGTAACTAGAACAGTGTGGTTCCTTAAGGAAACTAGAAAAGAAACGCTGAAGGGTTAAAGCTCTTAAAGAGAGAGCTACCCCAGCTGTCCCCCAATTAAGGGTTAACCGCCTATTAGTAGTGCCGTCGAGGTCTGCCAAGGGGTTAATGTCGCAGACTCCCCACAACCTCTTTAAATGAAAAGGGTGTGCGAGCCCCAGACAAAAAAAGGCCTCTTATATGAGGCCACAGCTGCAGGACAGCGCAGTCTGCCACCTAATTGTGCCCCAGAAAGGTGCCCTGTGCTGTGGGGGTGAGGGAGTTAAGCTTCTGCCCTGACAGGCAGGAGCGACTCACCCAGCTGGCCGCGGTGCAGTGTTCCTTCGGTCTGACGGGAGGAGAGGAGAGAGAGGAGCCCGAGGAGTCTGCCACCTTCAGTAATGGCCGCCGTGCTGTGAAAGAGGGAAGCCGGAAGAGGAGAGGCAGGAGAAAATCGCACGCTCAGAGCGCTTCCTGCCCGCGAAATACCGGGAAAGCGCGAAGCCACGCCCCCCGCCGGCTTAAAAAAAGCGCGCGCGACTCCTCCGCTCTCCGTCTCCTGCCCCGCTCCCATGTCCTGCAGGCATCCACCTGCGGACAAAAAAACACATCACCAACCTGAATACATGTAGCAGCGGCTGCCGCAGCAGCCGCTGAAGCACTCAAACACATTAAAAATGTTGAGTACTCACCCAGCTGAGCGCCACAGGGACCCCTAGGGATTTGTGGCGCTATGCCCATCGCTTCCCCCCAGGGCGGGGAACGCAGTGACCCCAGAAGCGCGGTTTGCGTCCCTGCCAGGGAAGCAACCCTCATCCCCCGGGGCCGGCAGGGTTCTGCAGGGACCACCTTAAAGGGTAATACAGATCCGCCAAGGGAGGGGTGGGGGTCCAGCAGCGCTGAGACCCCTGAGACCTCAAAACCACGGGGGTCCAAGTCTCTGTCCGATAAAAATAAAAAATCTTCTGAGGAGCTGCTCCAGCAGCGACTATCCTCTGTGACCTCAAATTTTAGACTGGAGAGCTGGAGTAGGAGGAGCCCAAGCTGGAGGGGCCGGTCAACACTCTTTTTAATCTGAGGTGTTCTATCCTGTGTGTGCTCCGCCTACCCACTAGTAATGACTGTGTCTCCCTTCCTTCCATCTGCTGCTGAAATAAAGACCTCTCCATTCTTTGTAGGTGGGAAAACTTGCAAAATCGTCCGTGTATCAGATACTTATTTTCCCGATGGTTTGTTTTAGTAATTCTGAAATACGGATTTTTGTGTTACTCACCGTAAAATCCTTTTCTCCGAGACGCTCATTGGGGGACACAGGACTGTGGGTGTATGCTACTGCCGCTAGGAGGCTGACACTAAGTAAATATAAAAAAAGGTTAGCTCCTCCTCCGCCGTATACACCTCAGCACTGGCCGCAGGCAAACCCAGTTTAGTGCAAAAAGCAGTAGGAGGCTAAAGAATAAATCAGTGTTAATACAGGTACAATATATCCAGAAGTAAATCTACTGATATAGACCCAAACAAATAGAATTAACTTAGAAAACGAAGCCATCCGGCTATAAGGGAGGGTGCTGTGTCCCCCAATGAGCGTCTCGGAGAAAAAGATTTTACGGTGAGTAACACAAAAATCCGTATTTCTCCTTCGTCTCATTGGGGGACACAGGACTGTGGGACGTCCCAAAGCAGTCCCTTGGGTGGGAAACCGACTCCACAGTGTAATTTATAACCAAGCATTGCTTATAGGTGCGCAACCGCGCCCTGAAGAATCCTTCTACCCAGACTGGCATCCGCAGAAGCCTGAGTATGGACATTATAATGCTTGGAAAAGGTATGCAGACTGGACCAGGTTGCCGCCTTACAAACCTGTTCCACCGAAGCCTGATGCCGAAGGGCCCAGGAGGCACCCACCGCTCTGGTGGAGTGAGCCCTGATTCCTGCGGGAACCACCGCGCCTCTGATGCGGTAAGCCTCCTGAATGGCTAACCGAATCCACCTAGCCAAGGTTGACTTAGAGGCAGCGAGTCCCTTCCTGCGACCCTCAGGGAGAACAAACAGCGTGTCCGTCTGCCGAAAGGACGCCGTCCGAGATACATATCTCCTGAGCGCTCTCACCAGATCTAGCGTATGGAGAGCCTTCTCAACCCGGTGCGTAGGAGCTGGGCAAAAAGAAGGTAGAACAATATCCTCATTGATATGAAAAGAGGACACGACTTTAGGCAAAAAAGGTGGTGTTGGCCTGAGCACCACCTTATCCTGATGGAAAAGCAAGTACGGAGCCCGACAAGACAGTGCTGCCAGCTCCGAAACCCGCCTAATGGATGTTATGGCTACCAAAAACACCACTTTCCATGAAAGAAATGCCAGAGAAACCTCCTGCAGAGGTTCAAATGGAGATTCCTGCAGGACTCCCAGGACTAGATTGAGATCCCAAACATCTAAGGGAGCCTTGTAGGGGGGAACTATATGGACAACCCCCTGAATAAAGGTCCTAACCTGAAAATTAGACGCGATCCTTCGCTGAAAAAGCACTGATAAGGCTGATATCTGCCGTCTAAGCGTACTTGGCGCTAGACCTGAATCTAGGCCTGCCTGGAGAAATGACAGAATGTTTGGAATTGAAAACCGAAGCGGGGAACAACCATGTTCCCTGCACCAAGCAAAAAAGACCTTCCAAGTCCCGTGGTAGATGCGAGCAGAGACGGCTTTCGGGCGCTAGCCATCGTCGCGGCGACCTTTTTAGAGAATCCAGCCCTGGTCAGGATCCAAGATTCAACGGCCAGGCCGTCAAACACAGGACCGCTGAGTTCTGGTGGTAAACTGGGCCCTGGGAGAGAAGGTCCACGCGCTCTGGCAGTCGCCAGGGTGCGTCGGCGAGCAACTGTACCAGCTCCGCGTACCAAGAGCGACGCGGCCAATCCGGAGCGATTAATATCGCTGGAACCCCCTCTATCCTGATCTTTCTGATCACCCTTGGGAGAAGAGCTATTGGTGGAAATAAGTATGGAAGATGGAATTGATTCCACGGTAGAACCAGGGCGTCCACCGCAATTGCCTGCGGATCCCGGTACCGGGAGACGAAGTTGGGCACCTTGGCATTCATCCTGGAAGCCATCAGGTCCACATCTGGGGTGCCCCAGCGTCGGCATATCTGCTGAAAAATCTCGGGATGTAGCGACCATTCCCCTGAAGCTATGCCGTGACGGCTGAGAAAATCCGCTGCCCAGTTTTCCTCGCCCGGAATGTGGACTGCTGAAATCACGGAGTGATTTACCTCTGCCCAGAACAGAATCTGTTTTACCTCGTGCATAGCTGCCCGGCTGCGGGTACCTCCCTGATGGTTTATGTATGCCACCGCCGTGGCATTGTCTGATTGTATTCGGACTGGGCGGCCCGCCAGATGCTGGTGAAAATGCCTCAGAGCCAGCCGAATAGCTCGGATCTCTAAAATATTGATCGGAGGATCGACTCCTGCTGAGACCAAGTCCCCTGGGCTGTGTGGTGACGAAACACTGCTCCCATCCGAGCAGGCTGGCATCCGTTGTGACTACCATCCAGAAATTCGGAGGAAACAAACGGCCCTGTTGAAGAGTGGAGCTCCTCGTCCACCATATAAGAGTCTGTCTGACCTGCAGGGACAGACGGCACCGAAAATTGAGGGAATAAGGGCTCCCGTCCCATACTGCCAAGAGTGCATGCTGAAGGGGGCGAAGATGAAACTGGGCAAATGGAATCGCCTCGATCGCTGCCACCATCCTTCCTAGGACCCTCATGCAAAACCGGATGGTATGAGGAATCGGTTTGCGAAGGATCCGTACCTCTTGACGGAGAACTAAGGCCTTGTCCTGAGGAAGGATTATCAACCCTTGAGCGGTGTCGAAATTCATCCCTAAGAAGGTGATCTTTCGAGATGGCACGGGAGATGACTTCTTCATATTCACCAGCCACCCCAGGCGAACAAGGGTGTCTAGGGTAATGCTGACACTTTCCTCGCATGTTTGGAAAGACGGACCCTTGATGAGAAGGTCGTCTAGGTAAGGCAAGATGACTATCCCCCTGGAGTGCAGAATGGATACAACAGCAGCCATGACCTTTGTGAACACTCTGGGAGCTGTGGCTAGCCCGAATGGCAAGGCAGCGAACTGAAAGTGGAGTTTGCTGATGGCAAACCGAAGAAACCTTTGATGAGGGGGAAATATGGGGATGTGAAGATAGGCATCCTGGATGTCTATTGATGCTAGAAATTCCCCTTTTTCCATGGCAGCAATGACCGAGCGGAGAGACTCCATTCGGAAATGTCGAATTCTGACAAACCGGTTCAGTCTTTTTAGATCCAGAATGGGCCTTACGGTACCGTCCTTTTTGGGTACAATGAACAGATTGGAATAAAACCCACGACCTCTTTCGACCTCTGGTACAGGTACGACAACCCCGCTGTGTCGAAGAGACTCGACCGCCTTGAATAAGGCGCGAACCCGAGACTCCTCCTTGGGAAGGCGCGAGGGAAAAAAAACGATTTGAGGGAAGGCTGGTAAATTCTATCTTGTACCCCGAGGTGACTAATTCCCTGACCCACTCGTCTTGAGTAATCGATAGCCAAGTGGGGCGAAACCAGAGTAGACGGCCGCCTACTCTGGATGATTCGACCGGATTCTGCCTCCAGTCATTTATCCGAAAATCTTTGGGGCCTAGACCCTCTAGATCTCGGTTGTTGAGACCGCATTCTTCCCAACGGGTTGGTTTTGTAAGAGACCTGACGATCTCTGGCCTGATTAGGTCGACCTGAGCCGCTGGAACTGGCTGTTGCGGCCCAACCTGGGTTGCGAAAGGCTCTAAAACGAGGCTGAAGCTGTCGACGAAAGGGCTGTTTGACTTTCTGCTGAGGCAAAAAAGAGCTCTTCCCTCCTGTCGCATCAGATATAAGCTGATCCAGCTTTTCACCAAATAAACGACCGCTTTGATACGGCAAGGACGTAAGTGACTTCTTTGAAGTTGAGTCTGCTCGCCAAGTCCTCAACCACAAGGATCTCCTAATGGCAATTGCATTAGCAGCAGCTAATGCTGCGCAATTTGCCGCATCCATGGAAGCGTTGATCAAAAATCACCTGCGAGAGCCATCTGATTAGATATCTCAAAAACCTCAGGTGGCACTTCTACACCGTGAAGAGCTCTGTTCAGAGACTCTGACCAGGAAATCATGGCCTTAGCAACCCAAGTCGTTGCAAAGGAAGGAGAGAGAGATGACCCAGATGCTTCAAACACCGAGCGAGCCAGGCTTTCAATCAGACGATCCGTTGGATCCTTAATCGAGGAACCATCAGGAAGGGAGAGAAGCGTCTTAGATGCCAAGCGTGACACCGGAGGATCGACCACTGGGGATTCCGCCCACTTCTTAAGAAGTTCAGGAGCAAAAGGATACCTGGTATTGAGGGCCATCTGTCCTGCAAAGCGCTTATCCGGTTTTTCTCGGTGGCGCTGCACAAGCTCCTCAAACTCAGGATGAGTACCAAAGACCTTATGAGTCTGTCTGGCTCTTTTGAAGGACACCTTATGACCCGAAGTCAAGTGGATTCGTCGTCCACTCCCAGGGATTGATTGACAGCTTCTATAAGACTGTCAATTGTCTCCTGACAATTCGGGGCCTCTAGATTGAGGGACCCTTCAGACTCAGAATCCGAATATTGATCACTCGCTTCCGAAGGTGAGGGAGAGCGAGAAACGGAACTGATAGATGCCGAGGCCCTGGTCGGCATAGGCGACGCAGTATGGGTTCGTTTCCCCTGCGTCTGCCTGGTGAGAGCGCGGCCCTTGCAGGCCGGAGGTTCCTGAGCCGCAACCAATACGGATGAACCACTGTTCCTGCTCCTATCGGGAGCTTGAAGGGACTCAATCGCTCTTGTTAATGACACCATAGACTGCGACAGAGACAAGGCCCATTCCAGAGGACCTGACGCATTGGGCTCAGCTATGGGTGAGGGCTCCTGAGCCCGTTCGGAATCACAAGCCTCGCAGACCCGATTAACCTGGGCATGCGGAAAAGGTGACCTACAAGCAATGCATGCGGTATATAGCACCGTATGGATCTTGGCCCTTCTGGACATAGTGGATCTGTCACAATACCCTTCCTGCAGCACTAGTTTTAAATGAGGCTGTGGTACTGGAGGAGCGAAGAAGCGCTGAGGAGAGCAGCTAAGCGGAACAGCCAAGCTGGCGGTAACAGCACCTACCCAGATCTGTATCCCCACTCAGAGCACAATCTGACAGCCAGGTTTCAAAAAACGGCGCTTCCCCTTCAGGGAGGAGCGCCTGAAATAGTCCAGCCTTGGAAGGAGGGAACAAGGGCGTGGTTTAGCGTCAGCTGATGTCGGGGCCTAATTTCCGGTTGCGGCCTAGTCCCCGAACCAAGCCAGGGACTAAATTTCGGCCGCGGCCTAGCACCGGCCGAAGCCTCGGCCTAAATTTCCGGCGGAGGCCGCCCGAAGAAACGAGGGCGGGCCCGCCAGAGCTACCGCCGCCGGAGGCGGAGCTTAGGACCGCGGCCAGCCCCAAGCCTGGCGCCAAGTTATCGTCCCAGGCCCGGTCTCCGGCCGAGGCCAGGAACTAAATTTTACCTGAGGCCCAGCAGTGCCAGGAAATAGGGGGGCGGTCCCGGAGATGACGCAATCCTGTGGGGGAAGGCGCCCCAGCGTGTCCTGCCTGGCTGCAGCCAGCTGATCAGACGCCGGCTATGAGTTTCCACACCAACGTTTTCCTCCAGGGCTCCAGAACTCGCAGGTGGGCAAACAATTTCCCTTAGAGGGAACTCTCCAGGCAGGAAAAAAGAGGACAGTGCAGGCACCCTAACTCCATCACCCCTTCAGGAGGTGAGGAGAGGGACTGTCCGCCGCCTTGCAGCACCGCAGTCTAGCATTGGTGGAGCAGTGGGGGCCGCACGGACTTCCTCCTGCCTCTGTACAGCCCAGGGTTTCACTACCCTAGGGTGGTCAGGGCTAAGTCCGGCACTCATATCCCACGTAGCGGGAAAGGATACGTGGAGGCTTCACTCCACGTGCTCGCCCGTTGATGGTTTGGGGAGATCGGACCCCTTCAAAAGGGTCCGTCGCCCCTGTCTCAATATCGTGGGAAAAAAAAAAAAAAAATGGTCTGAACAAAACAGACGTGTGCCTCCATGAGACACTAAGCATAAACTGGGTTTGCCTGCGGCCAGTGCTGAGGTGTATACGGCGGAGGAGGAGCTAACCTTTTTTATATTTACTTAGTGTCAGCCTCCTAGCGGCAGTAGCATACACCCACAGTCCTGTGTCCCCCAATGAGACGAAGGAGAAATACCAATATTCTCTAATGTTTCCAGAAATGGTTTTAAACAGGTTATCAGACAAACTAAAGTATATGGCTGCAATAAAAGGAGAGCCTCCAGCTGGTCAGATCCCTCAGTGCTATGTATAACATAGTTAATAAAAGTTATATTAAACTCAGACAACCTCTTCTTAACCACTATGTTTCCTCCAAGTAGAACAACAGGTATTCTCACCTCTGGTGCCATTCCAGCCGTGTTCATCACTGACGTGACAATGTCATTCGACCCATCAACGGCTGCTTCACTGTCCCTCCTTCAGACAAATCAGACATCCAGAGGAAGGGACAGTGGAGCGGTCGATGACTGGCTGCAGTGATCACGTGACAATGTCAGGCAAACCATTGGAGAGCCAGTGTTAACACTGCTAGAATGTCCCCAGCACTGGAGGGGAGCATAGACGTTAATGTTTTACTAAGGAGAAACCGTGAATAAGAAGAAGTTGTGATTGAAAAGAGAAGAAGAGGTTGTCCGAGTAGTGGACAACCACTTTATATAAAAAAATAAAAAAAATTTAAACAAATGACAGGTTCAAATAAAGTGGCTTTAGAGTATGGCAAAAATCCTTAGGGTATGTTCCCGTATAGAAACTCTGCCGCTTTTTACAATATCAGCGTAGTTTATTAGATTTTAAGAGTCCCATGCACATGTAGGAAAATATCTACAGAGTAAATGGACAGTGGTTTGGATTTAAAATCCGCAGGCTTTCCATTTATCATGTGGATGTATTTATTCACCAGGCCACTCCATGTATTCTAGAGATTGCCGACATTGTGCTTTTACTACTAATGGACCACTTCACTGCCAGCTGAAAACAACAAGATGGCGTTTATGTGCGCAACATCGATGGAAAGAAAACAGAATGATGGGGAATTATGTCCTGTAATCTCTAAGATTACATACAGCAAGGAAACTTCTCAATATTGGACAAATATTATAAAATATCATACCTGAGCAATATCATCCTTGAGTCGATTGTATTCTAAGTAATTAAAACCTGTTTTTTTGGCCGTTTTATGGAAAAAATTTAAGTACTGTCTGTCTGTGGCATCTGGATAAATATATTCCTGTAACGAAAAAAATAAAAATATATTAAAGAAAAGTGTTCTGTTCAGCAATGTGAGTGGTCGTTACCAGTTAGAATTATTAGGTGATGTTCAGTAATGTGGTCATGGCAAGGAATGAAATACAATTGCTTAAATATTTTAGCTAGACTACAAAAAGTAGAGATATAGTCTAGCACTATTTTAGGTATTTGCAGAAGAGGAGGTTCTCGATCCAGGTTTAATTATCTGTAGGAAATGTTTTATAAAAGACCCTTTGGTCTATGTGACAAGGACCACTCCATGAAGTCACAGACCCGATGTGTGTAGTTCTGCTCAGGTCTCCATCATGCTCTGCCTTGTCAACCGGACCTTGTGAAATAACCATTGTGATCTGATGACTTTATGACAAGAATCTGTACATGCTTCAGGCACAGATCACCATTATGTTAGCATAAAATTTTCACATTTTTATTGTGCAGTAAAGGGTCTATTATACCAGTTACCTTTTAAAGGGATTTTCCAAGTAGATTATTAAAGAATTATGAAGCCTATGAGAAATTAAAGAGTTGTCATAATGGACTTGCTGTTAAAATTCTGCTCATTTTCTGAGCGGTCACCTCCAGCTTCTCAATTCCTGCTCAGAGATTTCCTGTCTGTGCTTTGAATGGCTCAGCAAACAACTCCCAATTAAAGTGTTCTGAATGGTAGTGCCATAGGGGCGTGCACTTGCCAGTCTTACAAGGGATGAAAGGAGTTGGAGCAAACTGCAGGCGCCACACAGAACAAGGAATCTTATCAGCTTGCGACTACCCAGAGAGGACTGGTTTTTGGGTGTTACAGAATTTTAGGTTACATAAGAATACTACTCAATAATATATAACTCATGGTTCTCCTATAGTGCACTGAACCAGACAGTGTCTGCATATGTAGGTTCACTGACTTCAGGAGAGTCTCAGGATAGTACAGGGAGCAGGAAGATTAGGAAGCAACAACTGTGTGGGCAGTGATTTATCCATCTTGAGACTGTACAGGAGTTTCAGGATGGTGCTTTGTAAGTGGAATAGACAGACACTGAGGGTGGAAGTGTATTCGCTGTTGAATGGATGGCTCTTCCTCTTAGGAAAGGTAACATAAAAAGGACACAGGGAGAGGTGGCAGGAAATTCAGGATATAAACAATAACCAACCACAAAAAAAAAAAAAAAAAAGACCTAGAGGGCTGAGGAGATAGATAAAAATAAACACGGGCAGCACGGTGGCTCAGTGGTTAGCACTGCAGTCTTGCAGCGCTGGAGTCCTGGGCTCGAATCCCACCTAGGACAACATCTGCAAGGAATTTGTATGTTCTCCCCGTGTTTGCGTGGGTTTCCTCCGGGTACTCCGGTATCCTCCCACACTCCAAAACCATACAGATAGGGAAACTAGATTGTGAGCCCCATCGGGGACAGCGACGATAATGTGTGCAAACTGTAAAAATCTGCGGAATATGTTAGCACTATATAAAGATTATTATTATTAGATTATTATTATTATTAAATAAACAAACAAGAACAGTAATGGCGGGCTGTTAATTTGTGCTCGTAAAATCCCTTTAGTTACCACAGTCAGGGCCGGATTACTAATAAGGCCAATTAGGCCATGGCCTATGGGCCCCTGAGCCTCTGGGGGCCCATAGGCCCCCACTGTCTGCCGGCGTTCGTACCTGCCGTCGGCTTCTATTGAAGAGCGGTGCCTGCTGCCTGCGTGCCGACCCTCAATTCAGCCTGCACAGTCTCAGGCTCACAGCTGACTGTGCAAGGCTGAGTCTGAGAGGAGACAGCAGGCACCTGTTTCCTGCGCTGAGTCTCCGCTCCTCTTCTACAAATACCCTGGACAGCTGCCTGTGAATCTGATCTAAAGCTGATTGGCTGCAATACAGCCAATCAGCATTAGTTTTCTTTATGTGACCTCACAGCACAGCTAAGGCAGGAAGCTGTGCTGTGATAGGTCGGCTGTCCTGCCCAAGCAGCACAGCAGATTTGTATACAGGAGCAGAGGGACAACGCTGCTGGCTGCAGAGTGTATGTAAGTAAATATAATATATGAAGCCTGCAGCCTAACTAGTTCTCCAGCCACTGAGGCAGTTAGGGAAGGGGCCCCCATGCAATCTAAAGGGGACACAGGTGAGGGGGCTCACATGAAATTTCCTGTGGGCCCCCTCCTCCACTGTTTCACCTCTAATTTTCTGTGGGCACCCTTCCCCATTGTGTCAATCATCTGTATTTTACTGTGGGTCCCTTTACCCCATCTGAGCAGGCACACAGGAAGGTGACACCATGAGGAGGGGGCCCACTGGAAATTAGAAGTGAAAGAGTGGGGAGAGGAAGCCCACTGGAAATTAGAGATGAAACATTGGGGAGATGGGCCCACAGGAAATTAAGGGTGGAAGTGGGCCCAAATATATAGGATGACAGTGGGGGAGGTGGCCCGAAGATATTTAACCCCTTCATCCGCCTTACATGTATGGCACACGTTAAATGCCACTGTCCATCTATGACAGCAGCATATAACATGAGCTGACATGCGTGCATCATTCTCTCGCCAATCAGCACCTCAAAATCACATCACGGCTGTGCCAATGGTCATACTGTCATGACAGCCAGGGGTCTATTGATGACCCCTGTGGCTGTCATTACGGATCTCATTTGAAACCCTTCCTGCGGCCAGTCGTCAAGGAGACCTTGATTTCTGCAACATGCAGCGATGTGTCTCATGTGATGTAGTATATAGAGGATCTGTCAGCTCTCCTGTGTGGTGTAGTATATAGAGGATCTGTCAGCTCTCCTGTGTGGTGTAGTATATAGAGGATCTGGAGCTTCCTGTGTGGTTAGCATTAAGGATCTGTCAGCTCCTGTGTGGTGTAGTATATAGGGATCTGTCAGCTCTCCTGTGTGGTGTAGTATATAGGGATCTGTCAGCTCTCCTGTGTGGTGTAGTATATAGAGGATCTGTCAGCTGTCCTGTGTGGTGTAGTATATAGAGGATCTGTCAGCTGTCCTGTGTGGTGTAGTATATAGAGGATCTGTCAGCTGTCTCTGTGTGGTGTAGTATATAGAGGATCTGTCAGCTCTCCTGTGTGGTGTAGTATATAGAGGATCTGTAGTGTCCTGTGTGGTGTATATATAGAGGATCTGTCAGCTTCCTGTGTGGTGTAGTATATAGAGGATCTGTCAGCTCTCCTGTGTGGTGTAGTATATAGAGGATCTGTCAGCTCTCCTGTGTGGTGTAGTATATAGGGATCTGTCAGCTCTCCTGTGTGGTGTAGTATTAGAGGATCTGTCAGCTTCTGTGTGGTGTATATAGAGGATCTGTCAGCTCTCCTGTGTGGTGTAGTATATAGAGGATCTGTCCTGTGTGGTGTAATATATAGAGGATCTGTCAGCTCTCCTGTGTGGTGTAGTATATAGTGGATCTGTCAGCTCTCCTGTGTGGTGTAGTATATAGAGGATCTGTCAGCTGTCCTGTGTGGTGTAGTATATAGAGGATCTGTCAGCTCTCCTGTGTGGTGCAGTATATAGAGGATCTGTCAGCTCTCCTGTGTGGTGTAGTATATAGAGGATCTGTCAGCTCTCCTGTGTGGTGTAGTATATAGAGGATCTGTCAGCTCTCCTGTGTGGTGCAGTATATAGAGGATCTGTCGGCTCTCCTGTGTGGTGTAGTATATAGAGGATCTGTCAGCTCTCCTGTGTGGTGCAGTATATAGAGGATCTGTCGGCTCTCCTGTGTGGTGTAGTATATAGAGGATCTGTCGGCTCTCCTGTGTGGTGTAGCATATAGAGGATCTGTCAGCTCTCCTGTGTGGTGTAGTATATAGAGGATCTGTCAGCTCTCCTGTGTGATGTAGTATATAGAGGATCTGTCGGCTCTCCTGTGTGGTGTAGTATATAGAGGATCTGTCAGCTTTCCTGTGTGGTGTAGTATATAGAGGATCTGTCAGCTCTCCAGTGTGATGTAGTATATAGAGGATCTGTCCTGTGTGGTGTAATATATAGAGGATCTGTCAGCTCTCCTCCTGTGTGGTGTAGTATATAGAGGATCTGTCAGCTCTCCTGTGTGGTGTAGTATATAGAGGATCTGTCAGTTCTCCTGTGTGATGTAGTATATAGAGGATCTGTCAGCTCTCCTGTGTGGTGTAGTATATAGAGGATCTGTCAGCTCTCCTGTGTGGTGTAGTATATAGAGGATCTGTCAGTTCTCCTGTGTGGTGTAGTATATAGAGGGTCTGTCAGCTCTCCTGTGTGGTGTAGTATATAGAGGATCTGTCAGCTCTCCTGTGTGGTGTAGTATATAGAGGATCTGTCAGTTCTCCTGTGTGGTGTAGTATATAGAGGGTCTGTCAGCTCTCCTGTGTGGTGTAGTATATAGAGGATCTGTCCTGTGTGGTGTAATATATAGAGGATCTGTCAGCTCTCCTGTGTGGTGTAGTATATAGAGGATCTGTCAGCTCTCCTGTGTGGTGTAGTATATAGAGGATCCGTCAGCTCTCCTGTGTGGTGTAGTATATAGAGGATCTGTCAGCTCTCCTGTGTGATGTAGTATATATCACGTGATGTACCGTCCGGGCGAGAGCAGTGGCGTGCGGCGAGAACAGCAGCCAGCAAGAGTATTCTCCTGCTGTGTTTCGCCTCTCGCGATTGGCTGACAGGCGAGCGGCAAGATGCAGAAAGACTTCTGCATCTCCGCTCGTCATTGGCTAACGGGCAGCGCGGGAGTCCGGCCTCCCTCCCATGAACACGCAGCAGCCAGCAGCAGAGGAGCCGAGCGTGTGCTGGCTGCGCAGCGTTGTGAGAGAGTGAGCAGAGGGCGAGGCTGAGGCACGCTGCCGGGAGCTGGCTGACCGACTGACCGGACTCCGGAGAGAGCAGACTCTGCAGAGGAGCACAGTGTACACAGCCAGCCAGGCAGGCAGCACTGTCTTGTCCCCATATGGTTCTCTCTCCCAGACTTATGGGGGGCATCGTTACTGAGACAACCATGTGGGGAGTCTGGGGACATTA
This sequence comes from Oophaga sylvatica, assembly GCA_033576555.1. NCBI lineage: Eukaryota > Metazoa > Chordata > Amphibia > Anura > Dendrobatidae > Oophaga > Oophaga sylvatica. The sequence goes on from JARQOD010003664.1 coordinate 45,009, forward strand.
TTGCTGACTGGCCTGCAGACGAGAGGGCGGCAGGAGGCAGGCAGGTGTCACATTAGCAGGGCCGACATTACCTTAATCCGGTGCTGCATCCACCTCTAGACTAGACAAGAGGTGGTTGGTTTTTAGAAACAGGCCATTATTACCGTGGGACATCAGTGGCATTTTTTGTGTCTCCACTGTCCACATGTTTCCCTCAGTCAGCTCAGCAATAATGTCCCCATATGGTTGTCTCTCTCTCAGACTGTGAGAGGGACATGGGGGGGGGCAACGTTACTGAGAGAACCATGTGGGGAGCCTGGGGACATTATTGCTGATGGCTGAGGGAAACGTGTGGACTGTGTGATGGAGGGTGGGCAGTGGCAGAAGTGTATTCATAATGATGGGTGGGCAGTGGTATGTGTAAATGTGTGATGGAGGGGTTGGAGAGGTGTATTCATAATGATGGCAGAGGTGTATTCATAATGATGATTTTTCTTGGACACAGCATTATAAAGTTTATGTGAGGGCACAGTCAGTAGTAGCGCTAGTTTCAGTTGATTAAGTGGTTGGTGCTATTTTTTTCCCAAGGAGCCATAGACATGTCTGGGCATCAGACTCCGCAAGAAGTATCTGATGAAGTGTTGAAGGTCCCAGACCCGAATCAGAAGGAAATTGACAATTCCAGAGAGCGCCAGCTGTAAGTTAGTGAAACTTAGAAATAAAAACGCATTGTTTCACAGAGAAGTTAGCTTATTTCCTAAAGATGAGCTTAAATTTTGTTGTTTAAATGTAAAAAAAACAGTTGTTTGTTGCCTGTCGCCTGTTATCACTCACATTAGTACTGCAGCTGACTCCGGCGCTCACGTACTGTAGTATTGTCCACAGTCCACCCCGCTGCTGGCTGGCACCTGCTCAGTCTACCTGAGGCCGGTGACTGCATGTGTAGTCACCAAACATGGTGCTGGAGGCTCTTAGTACCAATCAGAAGCTTCTTGTTGCTGGGCAGATTTGCAAGGCAAAAAAAGCCTCTGATTGGTGGTGAGAACCTCTGGCGCCATGTTTAGTGGATGGAGTGGGTGCTGGCTGGGACTCGGGAGCATGGTGTAATGCAACAGATTTCAAAGTTTAGGAATGCTAGACAGCTGCAAGACTTAGGTGAATGCTAACAGTTGTCTGGAGTGAGTTTTTGAAATGAAGAACAAAAATGTTTAGCTCCTCTTTAAAGACTAAATTCCTTTTGAACACAAGCTGCAGTTACCCAACAGAAGAGCACTGTCTACGCTGTTAAACAGTGATCTGTCCAAAATCATTAAAGTGAGAACTGCCAGTAGTCACTTTTCACTGTTGTAGTATAGGGGCCATCCCACATGCCCTCTGCTGACACTCTTACCTGTATTGGTGCCTCCGCCACTCCTTAAGGGCTCCCGTTAGTTCTGGTGCACTGTATTACAATTAGCCCGACGGGTCGAGCCACGTCATCCAGCGTTTATCAGCACCACTCGATATACTGCCCTTCCACCCACTTCTGCAGCTAGTTATTCCGCCCATTACTGCTTCAATGAGAAGTGGGCCAAATAATTCGCTGCAGAAGGGCTGTATATCGAGCGGGGCTGATGAGCGCTGGATGACACGGCTAGACCCGTTGGGCAAATTATAATACAGCGCACCAGAACTAACGGGAGCCCATACGTAGCGTTGGAGGCATTGGCACAGGTAAGAGTGTCGGGGCGGGCCCAACACTACAGACTGCAACCTCTGCCCCTGGCATGGCTGCTGTGGAACTAAAGTTCCAGCTGTCATTGCAACCTTCATGCGCAGATTGACCAGCTCTCTAGAGCCTGCCATCCCCCTGTGCATGCTGCTGATGTAATTTGACATCAACATTCATGTGTACTGAAAATCCTTGCGCTCGTCAGCACAAGGGCTATCACTGAGCATATAACAAAAGGGGGTATACAGCTCACCAATGCCGATCCAGAAAATGTGTCTCTGGAGCCCAGTGCAGGCGGGATCCACGCTGATCCATGCAGCGTTGCTTGCTTAAAGTGTATGGGACATATTTTTTTTAAACTGCCCATACCCTCCTCCACTGCCACACTCACCCCCCTGCATCGGGTCCGGCTGATCTCTGCTGCTCCGGTACAGAGATGCACCCGCCCGTGGTCCCGGCCGTGACTTTCTGGTCAAGTGTGCCGCAGCGCTAGCGGCTCCATTGAAATCAATGGGGCGCGCTCTCGCTCTGCACGGCCACGCTAGAAAATTGGACCATTAAATGGTCAAATTTTCTAACGTGCCGGGAGCGTGCCCCATTGATTTCAATGGAGCCGCTAGCGCTGCGGCACACGTGACAAGGAAGTCACGGCCGGGACCACGGGCGGCTGTATCTCTGCAGCAGAGATCAGCCGTACTCGATGCAGGGGGGTGAGTTTGGCAGCAGAGGAGGGTATGGGCAGTTTAAAAAAAAATGTCCCATACACTTTAAGAGTGAAGAAAGAGAAGGTAGATCCGCAGCACTTGGATGCTAAAACTTGTACTTTATTAACGAATAATATTAAAAAGAGGCTTAAAAGAGCAGGTGGAGTGGTGGGTCCACCAGTACAAAATTACGCTTTTCACCTTTGTGGCTTCCTCTGATTTCGACTCGTCAGTAGCATGCTGGGATGGCAGGCTCTAGAGAGCTGGTTGATGTGTGCATGATCAACTGGCCTCCAAGAACTTCTGTGGGACCTATCCTGGGATGGCACTATAGTGCAGGGTAAGAAATTTGTAAGGCATTAGCATAACAAAGTTTCGTACCCAGTGGTTGCCCAACATGTAAACAGAGTTTCATATGCTGGGAGTCTGGGACTACCCATTTAAACTACTGAAATTAGTGATAAACCACCAGAAACCCCAGCGCAACAAAGCGTTTGCTGTTACCCTTTTTCTAGACCCAAACCGTCAGCATCTGGAAAGAAGTACCACAGTGGTGCAGAAAAACGTAAAAAATCAGCAAAAGAGAGCAAAGAATCTTGCTGAACAAATAAAAACGACACACAGTCTTTTTGATCTAGGCTTTACTGTTAAATCAGCAGCGGATCAACTTGAAGCCTCTTCAAGTACATCTGTTTGCGAAGTGATAGCAACAGAACTCCCCCTTCCACAGATTGATGAAGATGAGGTTATGGTTGAATTAAGTGCAGCTGAAACTGAGCCAGATGTCCAGATACTTTGCCAAAACAGAAATATTCTGGGACCAGAATATCAAAACGATATTGGATTATGGCGAAACATCTGTGCCCAGTTAGACAGATGCTTCGCCTGCTCACTGCTGTTCCCGGGTTAAGGGCATTTTCCACGAAAAATTGCACCGTTGAAAAGCATGGCCGATTACCCGAATGATAAATCTGCTGCCTGTCTAATGCTGTGCCCTGTTATACAGATGTGTTGTGACTTGTGATGTACATACCAGTGCTATGCTTTTTATTTTATTAAGAATACTTTATTACAGTATTGTTAAGGCCTCATTGTCTCATTCAGGTGCTAAATGCGCAAGTAACAACTAAAGGTACTGCCACACTAAACAATCCCGCTAGCGATCACAATAACGACGCATACTAATGCGATCGCTAGCGGGATTGTTTCTATATCGCTAAATGCTGCCGCATTTAGCAATATAGTTATGACGCTATCGCCGTTAGCGATCTTCTTAACGACTTTAGCGGTACAAAAGTACCGCTAAATCGCTAAGAAAAGGTGCCACACAGCGATTAGATACTTACCCAGCGGGAGCGCCGACGAGAAAATAGGGTCCGGAACGATTCCAGCGACGAGCGAGATCACAGCAGGAAGCTCGTCGCTGGAAGCTGCCGCACTGAACAACATCGCTAACAGGATCGCTAAATAGTGACGTTTTTTAGCGATCCCGTTAGCGATATTGTTTAGTGTGGCATACCCTTAAGATTCTCAGGCACTGTTGACAAACAGCAGTTGGTCTTACTGTGGGCGGGGCTATGGTGCTTAGTGGGTGGGGTCCTGACACATTGTGGGTGGGGCTGAGGTGTAGTGGGCGGGACTGTGGCGCATGGATGAGAGGGGGGCCCCCAAAATTTTACCGGCCTAGGGGCCTCCATTACCTTAATCCGGCACTGCCAACAAGACAATGACCCTAAGCACACAGCTAAAATAACAAGAATGGCTTCAGAACAACTCTGTGACCATTCATCTCTGGAAAGACCTGAAAATGGCAGTTCACCATCCAACCTACGGAACTGGAGAGGGATCTGCAAGGAATAATGGCAGAGAATCCCAAATCCAGGTGTGAAAAACTTGTTGCATCATTCCCAAGAAGACTCATGGCTGTACTATCTCATAAAGGTGCTTCTACTTAATACTGAGCAAAGAGTCTGAATACTTATGAACATGTGATATTTCAGTTTTTCTTTTTTAATAAATTTGCAAAAAATTTTACATTTGCTTTTTTTTTCAGTAAAGATGGGGTGCAGAGTGTACATTAATGAGAAAAAAAAACCTTTTTGCATTTATCAAATGGCTGCAACGAAACAGTGAAAAATTTAAAGAGGTCTGAATACTTTCCGAACCCACTGTCACTCATACATCCCCAAAACATCAGCGATCTACCTCTGTGCTTTACAGTAGGAATGGTGTTCCTTTCATCATAGGCCTTGTTGACCTCTCTCCAAATGTAACATTTATGGTTGTGGCCAAAAAGTTCAATTTTGGTCTCATCACGCCAAATTACCTTGTTCCAGAAGTTTTGAGGCTTGTAGGTGAGATGCTGTTTTGCGTATTGTAGGCGAGATACTTTGTGGCATTTTCGCAGTTATGGCTTTCTTCTGGTGACTCGACCATGCAGGCCATTTTTGTTCAAGTGCCTCCTTATTGTGCATCTTGAAACAGCCACACCGCTAATTTTCAGAGAGTCCAGTATTTCAGCTGATATTATTTGTGGGTTTTTCTTTGCATCCCAAGCAATTTTCCTGGCAGTTGTGGATGAAATTTCTGTGGTTTTGTTTTTACAGAGCCCCTGCTTTCCATTTGTTAATCAAAGTTTGAACGCTGCTGACTGGCATTGCCAATTCCTTGGATATCTTTTTGTATCCTTTTCCTGTTTTATAAAGTTCAACTACCTTTTCCCGTATATCCATTGACAATTCTTTTGCTTTCCCCATGAATCACAATCCAGAAACATCAGTGGCTGGATGAAAGATGCAAGAGTCAGTCTGGATCCCAGAATCTCATTCAACTTTTATGCACACACATTGATTACAAGCAAACAGGTCACAGGTGAGAATGTTACCTTTAGTAACCATTCAAACCCATTTGTTTCACTTTCTGTGCATGTTATCAGGCCAAAGTCACCAGGGTATGTGAACTTTTGATCAGTGTCTCTTGGATGTTTTGGGTTATCATTATGATTTAAAAAGAAAAAAGACAGTAGTTTGCTCATGGTTAGTGGTTGGGTGAAGCCATTTATTGTCAGAGAAAAAGTTTTGGTGTTATCATTCATATTCTCTGAAAAAAGGCCAAGAAAGCAATAATTCTGACGGGGTATGTAAACTTTTGAGCACAACTGTATGTTACTGGGAGAGACACTCCCACAAGAGAAAATCTGAAACTTGGATCAGGCTGCAAACTGCGTATTAGGCAGTGTGAAAATGAATGAAGACTGAAACTCTGAAAAAATGTTGCCAATTAACTTTAGTTAATAAAATTTCATTATGTCAAAGGTGCCATGAACATATTTTAAATCTCAAAGGTGTCGATAGCCTTTAAGCTTTGATGCAGATATATAACTGACATTTACTTCTGGTTCACATAGAATAGTGTTACCAAACCAATGGTTCAAAACTAAGCTGCTGTGTGGATCCCAATAGATGTATGTTATGACCATAAGTACTGCCTCCAATATGACATTAACAAAACTACAAACATATAACCTGTATGTTTATAACATATAACCTATTCTATAACCACAATACCCGTATAATACCAGTGTGTATCACAATCTAGATTCCCTATCACTATATCTTTGGAGTGTGGGAGGAAACCCAAGAAGAGGCAAGACTCAGCAAGCTTCCAAGTGAACCAGGAACCACAGTTGAGACAAGAACAATTGATCACCGGCAACCATGATGGGAGGGAACCTCCTTTATATCAAACCACTCTGTGACTCCTGATGACTCAATCCTCATTGAATGGTTCAGTACTGTTTGTAACCACCAGAGGGAGCTTCTGCTCAGAATTCATTTCTAACACATTCACAACAGTGCCCCCCCCTTGAGGAGGGGTCACCGAACCCTCATTTGGGCAACCAGGTCGGTCAGGATGAGCTCTGTGATACGCACGGATCAGTCTCCTAGCATGGATGTCCGAAGCAAACACCCAAGAATTGTCCTCCTGACCATAACCTCTCCACTTAACCAAATACTGGAGTTTCCGTCTAGAAAAACGAGAATCCAATATTTTCTCAACCACATACTCCAGATTGCCCTCAACCAAAACAGGGTCAGGAGGCACAGCCATAGGAACCACTGGCTCGACAAACTTCTTCAATAAGGACTTGTGGAACACGTTATGGATCTTAAATGTCCCTGGAAGAAGTAAACGAAAGGAAACAGGATTAAGAATCTCCATGATCTTATAAGGTCCAATGAACCTAGGCTTAAACTTAGGAGATGCAACTCTCATAGGGATATTTCTTGAGGACAACCAGACCAAGTCCCCAACTTTAAACCGAGGACCATCAGTCCTATGCCGGTTGGCAAACCGCTGGGCCTTCTCCTGAGAGAGGGACAACCTCTCCACTACCTGGTCCCAAATCTGCTGCATACGCTCCACAACAGAGTCAACACCCGGACAGACAAGCCTCCATCTGTCCCGAAGAAAATCGAGGGTGAAACCCAAAATTGCAGAAAAATGGAGACATCAAAGTGGCAGAGCTAGCCCTATTATTAAGAGCAAACTCAGCCAAAGGCAAAAAGAGACCCAGTCATCTTGATCAGCAGACACAAAGCATCTCAGATAAGTCTCCAATGTCTGGTTTGTTCTCTCAGTTTGTCCATTGGTCTGAGGATGAAAAGCAGAGGAGAAAGACAATTGAACACCAAGTTTAGAACAAAAAGTCCTCCAAAATCTGGAAACAAACTGGACTCCTGTCAGACACAATGTTCTCAGGAATGCCGTGTAACCGAACCACGTGCTGAAGGAACAAAGGCACGAATTCGGAGGAGGAAGGCAACTTAGGTTTTCCAAGATGATACATCTTGTGCCATTACCTATCACAAATCACCCAGATAACGGTCATTCTCTGAGAAACAGGGAGGTCGGAAATAAAATCCATAGAGATATGGGTCCATGGTCTCTTGGGCACAGGCAATGGCATCCACAAACCACTAGAGCGAGAGCAAGGCTTGGAGCGAGAGCAAGTCCCACAGGACTGCACAAACTCCCTGATATCACGAGACAAAGTAGGCCACCAAAAGGACCGACTCACCAAGTCTCTGGTACTAAAAATTACGGGATGACCGGCAACGCGGAACAATGAATCTCAGACATCACACTCTTTTTCCACCGGTCTGGGACAAACAATTTCCCAATAGGGCAGCGCTCGGGTATATCCTTCTGACACCCTTCCAGAACCAGTCTCAAATTGGGCGAGATGGCGGAAAGAACTACACCCTCTTTCAAAATAACAGCAGGATCAGATAACTCAGGAGAGTCCGCAAGGAAACTCCTCGAGAGGGCATCTGCCTTAACATTCTTAGTGCCAGGAAGAAAGGAAATCACAAAATTAAAACGTGTGAAAAACAAGGCCCACCTGGCCTGTCTAGGATTAAGTCGCTTGGCTGATTCCAGAAAAACCAGATTCTTATGGTCCGTGAGGACCACCACCTGATGTTTGGCTCCCTCCAGCCAATGTCTCCACTCTTCAAAAGCCCACTTCATGGCCAATAACTCCCGATTACCTACGTCATAATTACGTTCAGTTGGAGAAAATTTTCAAGAGAAAAAGGCAAGGGTTACTTTTAGAGGTCTCAGGATTTCTTTGGGACAAAACGGCACCTGCCCCAATTTCAGAGGCATCAACCTCCACCTGAAATGGCAGAGAAACATCAGGCTGCCGTAGAACAGGAGCAGAAGTGAATCTCTGCTTAAGTTCCTGAAACGCAGAGACTGCCTCAGGAGGCCAATTCACCACATCAGAACCCTTTTTGGTCAAATCAGTCAATGGTTTAACAATAACAGAGAAATTACCAATAAATTTACGATAAAAATTGGCAAAACCCAAGAATCTCTGAAGAGCCTTTAATGAAGTAGGTTGGACCCAATCACAGATGGCCTGAACCTTGACCGGGTCCATTTCAATAACAGATGGAGACAAAATGAATCCCAGAAATGAGATCCTCTGTACGCCAAAAAGACACTTTGATCCCTTCACATACAGAGCATTCTCTCTCAAAATCTGGAACACAGTCCGAACATGTTTCACAGGGAAGTCCCAGTCATTGGAAAAAATCAAGATATCATCCAAATAAACAATCAGAAATTTATCCACAAAATCCCTGAAAATGTCATTCATGAAGGACTGGAAGGATGGAAGGAGTATTAGTGAGCCAAAGGGCATCACTAGGTACTCAAAATGCCCCTCTGGGGTATTAAACACCGTCTTCCATTCATCCCCATGCTTAATGCGAATAAGGTTATACGCCCCCCTGAGGTCAAGCTTGGTAAACCAAGTAGCACTTTTCACCCTGGAAAACAGGTCAGAGATCAAGGGTAACGGATATTGATATTTCACAGTGATCTTGTTCCAAGAGACGATAATCAATACACGGCCTTAATGAACCATCCTTTTGGCCACAAAGAAAAAACCGGCACCCAAGGGTGAAGAGGATGGTCTGATATGACCCTTCTCCAATGACTCCTTGATATAAAACCGCATAGTGTCATGTTCAGGTACAGACAAGTTAAAAAGGCGACCTTTAGGGAATTTACTACCAGGCACTAATTCAATAGCGCAGTCATAGCTCCTATGGGGGGGGGCAAGGGTGCAGATTTACTTTCGCTAAACACATCAGAAAAATCAGTCAAAAAGTCAGGAACTTCCTGAGACTGGGGAGAGGCATAAAAAACAGGAGTGTTGGCATTAACACATTGGCAGCCCCAACTGGTCACAGACACAGATCTCCAATCCAAAACAGGATTATGAGACTGTAACCAAGGGAAACCTAGTACAATAATGTTATGCAGATTATACAGTACCAAAGATTTGCAACTCTCCTGATGATCAAGTTGGCAAAATCAAAATCCATCAGGTTAATAGCTGCTCCCGAATCAACAAAAGCCTGAGCAGAAAATGTGGACAGGGAGCAAATTAGGGTAACAGTCAACAGAAATTTAGTCTGAACACTACCCAAGACAACTGAGCGTGCAAAACATCTTCCCCGCTTAGGGCAGACAGAAATAGCATGAGAGGCGTCACCACTAGAGTTGAGCGATACTTTCCGATATCCAAAAGTATCGGAATCGGAATGGTATCGCCGATACCCAAAAATATCGGCGATACCCGATACCGATACCGGAAATCCAATGTAAGTCTATGGGAACAAAATATCGGAATTAAAAAAAACCCATTCTTGCCTTGTTGGTTAATTGTACATGAAGGAAAACAACAAAGAGTAATGTAGAATGTATTGGGGAAGGTTGAGGAGACATTAAAGGCATAGATGTTTAACCCAATCAAATGGAATAGCATAAATATTTTTTTTTTAAAGATGTTCGGATTGACGAAGAAATTGACAATGTTGTTAACGTTTTTTCTATTTTGGCAAATATGTATATTTCACAACTTCCATGCTCTTCACCTTTTTAAGTTTTGACACACTTTCTCCTTCATAATCTTCAGCAGCATCATCTTTTTCATCAAATTATTCTTCATCTTCACCTTCTTTATCTTCTTCTTAAACTTATTGCTATTCATCTTTTTGTTCACATTACTCATATTGTTCTTATTAAACTATTATTCTTCTTCATATTCTACTTCATCATCATATTCTTATTTGTGACAGAGATTCCTGTACTTGTAATCTGTAAAAGTATGAATTTTTCATTCTTGCGTTCTTGATGTCACAAAAGATTTAAATTACAGTATTTGTCCGTGTTCAGTTTAGCCTGCAGCAGCAGGCATTTTCCAGGGGCACCACGAGGAGGAACGGACTCACCCCCATACACTGCTTAGTCTTCTTCTGCTTATAATTTAGAGCATATATATTTGCTCTTCATTTTGGTCTTATACTTCATGTTCTTCTGCTTTTTGATCTTCTGCTTATTGTTCTTCAGTCTCTTGTTCTGTATCTTGTAGTTTGTCTTAACCTTCTTAGTACTGTTGGGTAATCTTTTATTTCTTCTTTGTGATGGTGTTTAGGGTGGTTGGCTTGATGCTCGTCGTCCTTGTGGTCGTCATCTTCTTCGGGGTGGTCATCAGGGTCGTCGTCTTCATTGTTGGAGATCCAGAGTGATTACCCAAAAAAAATTTAAAAAATCTTCAATTTGTAAATGTAGCAGAAGGTACAAGAGCCAATGCAAGTAACGAGGACCAGCTGACTGTGCTGGAACCCGGAGGGGCAGCAGAAGGAAAAGAGCCAATGACACAACCGAGGACCAGCTGACGTTACTGGGACACAGTTATTAAGCAGGAGGTACCTGTGCTCCAAAGCACTACCAAGGACCAGCAGACGTTGCTGGAACTCGGATACCGAGATGGAGGCACCTAGGCCAAAGGCACTGCGGAGAACCAGCTGACGGTACTGGAACCCGGAGGGGCAGCAGAAGGAAAAGAGCCAATGGCACAACCGAGGACCAGCTGACGTTACTGGGACACGGTTACTAAGCAGGAGGTACCTGTGCTCCAAAGCACTACCAAGGACCAGCAGACGTTGCTGGAACTCGGATACCGAGATGGAGGCACCTAGGCCAAAGGCACTGCGGAGAACCAGTTGACGGTACTTGAACCTGGACGGGTAGCAGAAGGTACAAGAGCCAATGCAAGTAACGAGGACCAGCTAACTGTGCTGGAACCCAGAGGGGCAGCAGAAGGAAAAGAGCCAATGGCACAACCGAGGACCAGCTGACGTTACTGGGACACGGTTACTAAGCAGGAGGTACCTGTGCTCCAAAGCACTACCAAGGACCAGCAGACGTTGCTGGAACTCGGATACCGAGATGGAGGCACCTAGGCCAAAGGCACTGCGGAGAACCAGCTGATGGTACTGGAACCCGGACGGGTAGCAGAAGGTACCCAGGGAAAATTTTTAAGTTGACAGGCCGCGAGCCGGCCGCAGTTACCAAATCCCACAGTACTACAGTGGGTGATTGTCCTATTGTCACAACGGAAACAGCCTTTATTTGCATATCCCGCAGCACACAAGGAAGCACCTAAACTCCAGGCACCATAGAGTCGGCTAACCCGACCGCAACACGACAGGACAACTTATTGGAGGCTAAGTGACGTTTACACTGACAGGAAACAGATGGCGTGCTGTAACCAGTCTGGGCAGGAGTGAGTACCCGTGCCAATGACACTTCCGAGCAACAACTGTCGGTGTTTGAGCCCAGGGATGAGAAGAGAACCGGTTGGAGGCAGCAGGACTTTTTGCCGTTCACACAGCAGGGGAACAGCTGACATTGCTGAACCTGTTATGTTTCGGTAGCTGAGGAGTGCAGGTAAAAAAGGCAATACACCAGAGCAGTTGGAATCTATGAGATTGCAGTACCCTGACTAAACCACCACAACTAGAGGCAGCCGTGGAGCGTTCCTACGTTGGTCCTAGACGCCTCGTCACAGCCTGAGAAACTAACTACACCTAAAGATAGAAATAGGAAAGCTATCTGCCCGGAGCAGAACCCCAAAGATAACAGAAAGCCCCCAAACATGTAATGGCGGTTAGACAAGAGGAAATACTGACACAGAAAGAAAATAGTATGAGCAAAACGCTGGGGCCCAAACTATCTAAATAGAAAAGGATAGGAAGGGTACTTACTGCAATCCCAGAAAACCCTGAAAAGCACCAACTCTACTAATTTCAAAATCACCTGAGATCACACGACCTCTACCACCTAAATTAGCTCTCTGGTGTAACAAAATAAAAACAGCAGCCACTGAAAAAACTGGAAAAAGAAAAAAGTACAAAAACAGTGGCTGAACTAAACTGAGAGGGCAAAAGCCCCCAGAGGGGACCCTGAAGGGCCCCCCAAAGAAGTGCAGGACAAAATGCAAAAATATAGCACAAACACAAAAGAAGCAAAAGTCTTATCTGTAAGCAGGAGATGCAGACACGACACAGCAGGCTACAAGGGAAACTGGAATGAAGGATTCAGACCAGAACAATTGCTCACCGGCAACCCTGATGGGAAAATGACTCCCTTATATAAGACCAGTCAGTAACACCTGATTCCCAGTCCTCACAATCTTCACTAGCACCGCTTGTAACCACCAGAGGGAGCCTCTGCTCAGAACTCATCTCAAACCCATTCACAACAGTACCCCCCCCTTGAGGAGGGGTCACCGAACCCTCATTTGAGCAACCAGGTCGGTCAGGATGAGTTCTATGATACGCACGGATAAGTCTCCTAGCATGGATGTCCGAAGCAAACCCCGAGAATTGTCTTCCTGACCATAACCTCTCCATTTAACCAAATTACTGGAGTTTCCGTCTAGAAAAACGAGAATCCAATATTTCTCAACCACATACTCCAGATTGCCCTCAACCAAAACAGGGTCAGGAGGCACAGCAGCAGGAACCACTGGCTCAACAAACCTCTTCAACAAGGACTTGTGGAACACGTTATGGATCTTAATGTCCCTGGAAGAAGCAAACGAAAAGAAACAGGATTAATAATCTCCAGATCTTATAAGGTCCAATGAACCTAGGCTTAAATTTAGGAGATGCTACTCATAGGAATATTCTTTGAGGACAACCAGACCAAGTCCCCCACTTTAAACCGAGGACCATCAGTCCTATGCCGGTTAGCAAACCGCTGGGCCTTCTCCTGAGAGAGGGACAACCTCTCCACTACCTGGTCCCAAATCTGTTGCATACGCTCCACAACAGAGTCAACACCTGGACAGACAGAAGCCTCCGTCTGTCCTGAAGAAAATCGAGGGTGGAAACCCAGAATTACAGAAAAACGGAGACATCAAAGTGGCAGAGCTAGCCCTATTATTAAGAGCAACTCAGCCAAAAGGCAAAAAAGAGACCCAGTCATCCTGATCAGCAGACACAAAGCATCTTAGATAAGTCTCCAATGTCTGGTTTGTTCTCTCAGTTTGACCATTGGTCTGAGGAGAAATGCCGAGGAGAAAGACAATTGAACACCCAGTTTAGAACAAAAAGTCCTCCAAAATCTGGAAACAAACTGGACTCCTCTGTCAGACACAATGTTCTCAGGAATGCCGTGTAAACGAACCACGTGCGAAGGAACAACGGCACCATTTCAGAGGAGGAAGGCAACTTAGGTAATGGCACAAGATGTATCATTTTGGAAAACCTATCACAAATTACCCAGATGGTGTCATTCTCTGAGAAACAGAAGATCGAAATGAAATCCATAGAGATATGGGTCCATGGTCTCTTGGGCACAGGCAATGGCATCAACAAACCACTAGAGCGAGAGCAAGGCTTGGAGCGAGAGCAAGATCCCGCAGGACTGCACAAATTCCCTGACATCACGAGACAAGGTAGGCCACCAAAAGGACCGACTAACCAAGTCTCTGGTACCAAAAATTCCGGGATGCCCAGCCAATGCGGAACAATGAATCTCAGACATCACACTCTTTTTCCATTGGTCCGGGAAAACAATTTTCCAACAGGGCAGCGCTCGGGCCATCCTCCTGACACCCCTCCAGAGCAAGTCTCAAATTGGGCGAGATGGCGGAAAGAACTACACCCTCTTTCAAAATAACAGAAGGATCAGATAATCAGGAGAGTCCGCAAGAAACTCCTCGAGAGGGCATCCGCTTAACATCTTAGTGCCAGGAAGAAAAGGGAAAACCCCAAAATTAAAACGTGTGAAAAAACCAAGGCCCCCTGGCCTGTCTAGGATTGAGTCGCTTGGGAGATTCCCGATAGACCAGATTCTTATGGTCCGTAAGGCCACCACCGATTTGGCCCCCTCCACCAATTTTCCCTTTCAAAGCCCACTTATGCCAAAATCCCGATTCCTACTCATAATTCGTTCAAAGGGAAAATTTTGAGGAAAAAGGCCAAGGGATTTTTGGGGTTTTTCTGGATCTTTTTGGGAAACAAAACGGCCCCCCCCAATTTTCAGAGGATCAACCTCCACCAAAAACCAGAGAAAACAGGCTGCCGTAAAACAACAAAGTGAACCTTTAAAATTTGAAATGCAGAGACGCCTCAGGGGCCAATTCACCACATCAGAACCCTTTTGGTAAATCGTTAAGGGTTTTAAAAACAAAACCGAGAAATTCCCAAAAATTTTTAAAAAAAATTGGAAAAACCCCCAAAAATCTCTGAAACCCTTTTAAGAAGTAGGTTTGGCCCCCTCACAGAGGCCGAACCTTCCGGGTCCATTTCAATAACAGAGGGACAAAAAAATCCCAAAATGAGCCCTTGTACCCAAAAAAAACCTTTGACCCCTTTACAACGAGCATTTCCCCAAAAATTGGAATACAGTTCAAAAAATTTTTCACATAAGGCCCCAGTATTAAAAAAATAAGATATCACCCAAATAAACAATCAAAAATTTGCCCCAAAAAACCCCCAAAAAATGTTTTTCTAAGGGGAGGGAAGACGGAAGGGCTTATGCCCCCAAGGGAAAACCGGGGTATAAAAATCCCCTTGGGGGGTTTTAAAACCCCGTTTCCTTTTCACCCCGTGTTAAAATGCGAATAAGGTTTACCCCCCCTGAGGTAAGTTGGTAAACCCAAAAGTGCGTTTTTCCCCAAAAACGGTAAAAAATCGGGAAACGGGTATTGAATTTACAGAAATTTTTCAAGGAACGTAATCAAACAGGCCTTAAAAACCATTTTTTTTTGGCCCAAAGAAAAAACCGGCACCAAAGGGGTGAAGAGGAGGGTCATAGCCCTTTCCCCAAAGATTCCTTATATAAACCGCATAGCGCATGTTCAGGGACAACAATTAAAAAGGGACCCTTTTGGGGAATTTACTACCCGCACTAATTAAAAGGCAGCAATCCAGGGGGGGGAAGGTGCAGTTTACTTTCGTAAACACATCAGAAAAAACAAACAAAAATCAGGAACCCGAGCCGGGGGGGGCGAAAAAAAAGGAGTGTTTGGGATTTAAAACCATTGGAGCCCCCCGGTTACAGACCGATTTCCAATCCAAAAAAAAGATTTTGAGTGTAACCCCAAAGGGAAAAACCCCCCGATAAGTACGATTTAAAACCCAAAAAATTTTCAGCACCCTGGGGATCAGGTTAACCCCTTATCACCGAGTAGAAAACGGGGTTTTTTTCAGCCAAAAGGGGGAGAATCGATCCCCATAGGGGGGAAAGACTTTTGTAGGGGACAAGGGAAACCCCAAAGTTTTTTAAAACTAATCCTCAGGTTAAAAAAACGCCCGAATCAAGAAAGCCCCGAGCGAAAAAAGAGGGGGGAACATACAGGTGCAGTTAATAAAAACTTTGTCTGAACCTCCCAAGACAACGACGTGCAAAACGCTTCCCCCTTAGGGAACTGAAATAGCTAAGGGGGATCACACAGTAAAACAAACCTATTTTCGTTTTGAAACTCATACCGGCCCCCCAAAACCCACCATCACACTGCAGGGTTCAGAAGGGTTACAAGGCAAAATTTCCCCGCATACCCCCCTCACGCAAACGTCTGAATTTTAAACTGCTGCCTGGTTTTCCCGAGGGCTTTGATTTTAAGGGAAAAAAAAAATTACAATTATTTTTTAAATTCTGAAAATTTGCTCGATCCCCTAAAAAAAAAAACGGCATGGGAAACCCAGGTTTTTCCCCAAAAAGGGGAAAACCCCGCAAGAAGATAGCAATACTCCAACCTCAGGGCAAGCTGATCCACCGGCCAGAAAACGTGCAAACCCCTTGGGGAAAAAGATCCCCCCCCAAGACCCAGAGATACGAGGGGAAAAAAAAAAATGCAAAAACAGAAAAAATATCTCTGAAAACTCTGAAAACCTTTTTTTCTTTCACAATATTTTTTTTTCCTTCTGTGAGTACCATAAAATTTTCAATTTTTGGGCCGGTGATCTGATTTTTTGGTAGCTGGGGAGTGCAGGTAAAAAAGGCAATACACCAGAGCAGTTGGAATCTATGAGATTCAGTCCCCCTGACAAACCCCACAACTAGAGGAAGCCGTGGAGCGCCTACGTTTGCCCTAGACCCCTCGTCACAGCCTGAGAAACAAAACTACACCTAAAGATAGAATAGGAAAGCTATCCCCCCCGGAGCAAAACCCCCAAAGATAACGAAACCCCCAAACATGTAATGGCGTTTAGAAAAAGAGGAAATCTGACAAAAAGAAAAAGTATGAGCAAACGTGGGGCCCAAACTATCTAAATAAAAAGGATGGAAGGGGTATTTACTGAAACCCCAGAAACCCTAAAAAAGCACCAACCACTAATTTAAATCACCTGAGATCACCGCCTCTACCCCCTAAATTAGCTCTCTGGTGAAAAAAATAAAAACAGCAGCCACTGAAAAATGGGAAAAGCAAAAAGTACAAACACAGTGGCTGAACAAACTGGAGGGGAAAAGCCCCCAGAGGGGCCCAAAGGCCCAAAGAAGTGCAGGACAAAAAGCAAAAAAATTTTCACAAAAAACAAAAGAAGCAAAAGTCTTATCTTAAGCAGGAGATGCAGACACGACACAGCAGGCTACAAGGGGAAAATGGAATGAAGGATTTAGACCAAAAAAAATTGCTCCCGGGAAACCCCGTGGGGAAAAAGACTCCCTTTATAAGACCGTCATAACACCTGATTCCCAGTCCCCCACAATTTACTAGCACCGTTTTAACCACCAGAGGGAGCCTCTGCTCAAACTCATCTCAAACCATTTACACATGAACCCCCGTAACCAGGAGCAAGTGTTGAGTGCAACAGCACTTCCGAGAACAAATGGGGGTGTTGAGCCAGGGTGAGAAAGAAAAAGGGGGGAGGCAGCAGGACTTTTTGCCATTCACACAGGGGAAAACGACATTACTAACCCCCGTAACACAGGGGCAGTGTTTACTGTGCTAACAGACTTCCCCAAAAACAACTGGGGGTGTTTGGAGCCCAGGGAGAAAGAGAACGGGTGGAGGCCCAAGGGCTTTTTGCCTTCCCACAGCGGGGGAAACCCGACATTTCTGAACCCCAGTAAAACCGGAGCAAGGGTTTTTACTGGCTAACAGCACTTCCGAGCAAAAACTGGCGGTGTTGAAGCCCCGGGGTGAGAGAGAAAGGGTGAAAGGCAGCAGGATTATTTTCTTCAACACAGGGC
>JARQOD010003665.1:0-62452 GCA_033576555.1 Oophaga sylvatica
TTCCAGCCAAAAAAGTCAAATGGCGCTGCTTCCCTTCCAAGCTCTGCCATGCGCCAAAATAGTGGTTTACCCCACATATGGGGTATCAGCGTACTCAGGACAAATTGCACAATAACTTTTGGGGTCCTTTTACCCTTTGGGAAATAAAAATTGGGGGTGGAAAGATCATTTTAGTGGAAAAGATATGATTTTTTAATTTTACAGCTCTACGTTATAACCTTCTGTGAAGCCCTTGGGGGTTCAAAGCTCTCACCACACATCTAGATAAGTTCCTTGGGGGGTCTAGTTTCCAAATGGGGTTACTTGTGGGGGGTATCCACTGTTTAGGCACACAGGGGCTCTCCAAATACGACATGGCGTCCAATCTCAATTCCAGCCAAAAAAGTCAAATGGCGCTGCTTCCCTTCTGAGCTCTGCCATGCACCCAAATAGTGGTTTGCCCTCACATATGGGGTATCAGCGTACTCAGGACTAATTGCACAATAACTTTTGGGGTCCTTTTATCCTTTGGAAAATAAAAATTGGAATGAAAAGATCATTTTTGTGGAAAAAACATGATTTTTTAATTTTACGGCTCTACGTTATAACCTTCTGTGAAGCCCTTGGGGGTTCAAAGCTCTCACTACACATTTAGATAAGTTACTTGGGGGGTCTAGTTTCCAAAATGGGGTCACTTGTGGGGGGTTTCCACTGTTTAGGCACACAGGGACTCTCCAAATGCGACATGGCGTCCAACCTCAATTCCAGCCAAAAAAGTCAAATGGCGCTGCTTCCCTTCCGAGCTCTGCCATGCACCCAAATAGTGGTTTACCCCCACATATGGGGTATCAGCGTACTCAGGACTAATTGCACAATAACTTTTGGGGTCCTTTTATCCTTTGGAAAATAAAAATTGGGATGAAAAGATCATTTTTGTGGAAAAAACATGATTTTTTAATTTTACGGCTCTACGTTATAACCTTCTGTGAAGCCCTTGGGGGTTAAACGCTCTCACAACACATTTAGATAAGTTACTTGGGGGGTCTAGTTTCCAAAATGGGGTCACTTGTGGGGGGTTTCCACTGTTTAGGCACACAGGGACTCTCCAAATGCGACATGGCGTCCAATCTCAATTCCAGCCAAAAAAGTCAAATGGCGCTGCTTCCCTTCCGAGCTCTGCCATGCGCCCAAATAGTGGTTTACCCCCACACATGGGGTATCGATGTACTCAGGAGAAATTGTACAACAAATATTGTGGTTCATTTTCTACTGATACCCTTGACAAAATTTTAAAAAATTGTGTCGAAAGAAAAATTTTGGGAAAAAAAGTTAAATGTTAATTTTTTCCTTCCACATTGCTTCAATTCTTGTGAAGTACCTAAAGGGTTAATAAACTTCTTGAATGTGGCTTTGAACACGTTGAGGGGTGAAGTTTTTAGAATGGTGTCACTTTTGGGTATTTTCTGTCATATTGACCCCTCAAATTCACTTCAAATGTGAGGTGGCCCCTAAAAAAAATGATATTGTAAATTTTGTTGGAAAAATGAGAAATTGCTGGTCAA
Source organism: Oophaga sylvatica (assembly GCA_033576555.1). NCBI lineage: Eukaryota > Metazoa > Chordata > Amphibia > Anura > Dendrobatidae > Oophaga > Oophaga sylvatica. The sequence continues at coordinate 1,542 of JARQOD010003665.1, forward strand.
CTTTTAACACTTATAACTTCCTAACAAAAAAAAATTTTGGTTCCAAAATTGTGCTGATGTAAAGTAGACATGTGGGAAATGTTATTTATTAACTAATTTTTGTGACATATCTCTCTGATTTAATGGCATAAAAATTAAAAGTTTGAAAATTGCAAAATTTTCAAAATTTTTGCCATATTTCCGTTTTTTTCATAAATAAACGCAAGTTATATTGAAGAAATTTTACCACTATCATGAAGTACAATATGTCTCAAGAAAACAATCTCAGAATCGCCAAGATCCGTTGAAGCGTTCCAGAGTTATAACCTCATAAAGAGACAGTGGTCAGAATTGTAAAAATTGGCCTGGTCTTTAACCTACAAAATGGCTTGGTCGTTAAGGGGTTAACTGATTGTTTACCTGTGCCCTCAGTTGCCAACTTGATTTATTGCATTTTTTTTCTAGACAGCAAATCCAAAAAACACGAACATTCAACATTTTTTTACAGACTCACTAAAACCTTCCATAATGAATCATAAACATTCTGAGCGATACATGTCTATAGCTCAATAAACCGATTACAAAGACATAATGCTGCATTAACAGCAATTACTGTGACCTGTAAAATGATTGCAAACACAATAATCTGCACAAGCGTCTCCAGCTTCCAAAAAAGCAATGATGCAACAAATTATTTTTTTATGGACAGAGGTGCCCTACTTTTAGGCTAAGTGCACACGTTTGCAGAATGTTTGCAGAATATTCCTGAGCAAAACCGGACTTTTTTCGCGGTAAAAACGCGCGTTTTTTGCGCGGATTTTGCGCGTTTTTGGTGCGTTTTTTTGCGCGGATTTGACGCGTTTTACCGCGATTTTTCCTGAACTTTCAAGGTCAATAATATAGCGGGAAAAACGCTAGAATTCCGCAAAATTAATGGACATGTTGCTAGATTTTCCACCATGTGCACAAAAATTGCGGAATTCATTCTAAATGATAGGATGCTTAATACATGCGTTTTTGACGCGTTTTTCCCGCGAAAAAAACGCGAAAAAAACGCAAATATTCCTGAACGTGTGCACTTAGCCTTAGGGACTGTCCAAGAATTTCTGGATGAATTGAAATTCTGACTGCTCCTCCTGCCAGCTGTTTCTGTACCCATTGCAGGTGAATACAAATGTGTACTATGCCAACTCAGTTTGTATCCTCTACTTTGGATGTCTAGTAGAGGGGGCATAATGCACTGTTAGTCCATGCATTGTAGTAGAAACAATGGGAATGCAAGTAGCCTAAATTAAACAGCAATAGTCTCATTGCATCTAATCTATTTATATAATCGTCTTATCCTGTCTGTCTGTCCAGGAAATCCCACGTCGCTGATTGGTCCGGCCGCGGCCAATCAGCGACGCAGGGCTAACTCTGCCCATGTGGTCATATGACTCACCAACTGCCCATGATGTACTGAACATGTTTTGTCAGTTACAGTGTCTGATGTACTTCTGTCACGTTTACTGAACACGGGTAATACACAGTGACATGAGGTAATACACAGGTGACATGAGGTAAAACATAAGTAACATAAGGTAATACACAGTAAAATAAGGTAATATACAGTAACATGAGGTAATACACAGTAATATGAGGTAATACACAGTAATTATGAGGTAATATACGGCAACATGAGGTATTACACAGTTATATGAGGTAATACACAGTAATATGAGGTAATACACAGTGACATGAGGTAATACACAGTAACATCAGCGACGCAGGGCTAACTCCACCCATGTGGTCATGTGACTCACCAACTGCTCATGATGTACTGAACATGTTTTGTTAGTCACAGTGTCTGATGTACTTCTGTCACGTTTACTGAACACGGATAATACACAGGTGACATGAGGTAATATACAGTAACATGTGCTAATATACAGTAACATGAAGTAATGCACAGTAAAATGAGGTAATATACAGTAACATGAGGTAATACACAGGTAACATGAGGTAATGTGAGGTAATATACGGTAGCATGTGGTAATACACAGTAATATGAGGTAATACACAGTGACATGAGGTAATACACAGTAAAATTAGGTAATATACAGTAACATGAGGTAATACACAGGTAACATGAGGTAATATGAGGTAATATACGGTAACATTACTATTATTATTATTATAATACATTTATATAGCGCCATTTATTCCATGGCGCTTTACATATAAAAAGGGAAAAATATAGACAGGTACAATAAACATGTGCTAGACAAGGGACACACAAGTACAGAAGGAGAGAGGACCCTGCCCGCGAGGGCTCACAGTCTACAGGGATGGGTGAGGATACACTAGGAGAGGGTAGAGCTGGTCGTGCGGTGGTTCAGTAGACTGAGGATCATTGCAGGCTGTAGGCTTGTCGGAACAGCTGAGTCTTCAGGTTCTTCTTGAAGGTCTCCGTTGTTGGTGAAAGTCTGATGTTTTGCGGCAGGGAGTTCCAGAGTATGGGGGAAGCCCGGGAGAAGTCTTGTATGTGGTTGTGGGAAGAAGAGATGAGGGGGGAGTCGAGAAGGAGATCTTGAGAGGATCGAAGGTTGCGTGTAGGTAGGTAGCGGGAGACCATGTCACAGATATATGGAGGAGAAAGGTTGTGGATGGCTTTGTATGTCATGGTTAGGGTTTTGAACTGGAGCCTCTGGGCAATAGGAAGCCAGTTAAGGGCCTGGCATGGGGGAGGCTGGGAATAGCGGGGAGACAGGTGGATTAGTCGGGCAGCAGAGTGTAGGATGGACTGGAGTGGTGCCAGAGTGCTAGAGGGGAGGCCAGACAGTAGGAGGTTGCAGTAGTCGAGGCGGGAGATGATAAGGGCGTGCACTAGTGTTTTTGTGGTTTCATGGTTGAGGAATGCGCGGATCCGGGAAATATTTTTGAGTTTTATGTGGCAGGAGGTGGCGAGGGCTTGGATATGTGGTTTGAAAGAGAGGGCAGAGTCAATGATCACCCCAAGGCACCGAGCATGCGTGACTGGGGAAAGCGAGCAGCCATTGATATTGATGGATAGGTCTGGTGGAGGGGTAGAATGAGGTGGGGGAAAGATGATGAATTCTGTTTTGTCCATGTTCAGTTTGAGAAAGCAAGCGGAAAAGAAGGCTGAGATAGCAGACAGACACTGTGGGATTTTGGTCAGTAGGGAGGTGAGGTCAGGTCCAGATAGGTAAATCTGCGTGTTATCGGCGTAGAGGTGATACTGCAAGCCGTGGGATTCTATGAACTGTCCCAGGCGAAGGTGTAGATGGAGAAGAGTAGGGGTCCTAGGACTGAGCCTTGAGGAACACCGACAGATAGGGGGCGAGGTGAGGAGGTGGTGTGTGAGAGGGAGACACTAAATGTTCGGTCTGTTAGGTATGATGAGATCCAGGATAGGGTCAAGTCTGTGATGCCAAGAGATGAGAGAATCTGTAGCAGGAGGGAATGGTCCACGGTGTCAAAGGCAGAAGACAGGTCCAGGAGAAAGAGGACAGAGTAATGTCGCTTGCTCTTGGCGGTTAGCAGGTCGTTAGTGACTTTAGTTAGGGCAGTTTCAGTTGAGTGATGCGGTCGGAAGCCAGATTGTAACCGGTCAAAGAGGGAACAGGAGGAGAGGTGGGAGGACAGTTCAAGATATACATGCTGTTCCAGTAGTTTTGAGGCTTAGGGAAGAAGAGATATCGGGCGATAGTTAGACACAGAGGATGGGTCGAGGGAGGGCTTTTTGAGGATGGGTGTGATTGAAGCATGTTTGAAGGATGAAGGAAAGACACCATTTGTAAGTGAAAGGTTGAAGAGGTGTGCGAGAGTAGGGATGAAGACTGTGGCAAAGTTAGGGATGAGGTGGGACGGGAGTGGGTCAAGCGTGCAAGTGGTGAGGTGTGATCTTGACAGGAGAGTGGAGAGCTGATCTTCTGTCATGGTGGTGAAGCTGGTTTTGGAAGAACAGGGCTGAGTGGCTAAGAGGGGCATTGGGGGCTGCGGGCCAAAGCCTTCTCTGATAGTATCAATCTTTTGCTTAAAGAAGGAGGCAAAGTCTTCAGCAGAAATGAGAGGAGAGGGAGGAGGTGCTGTGGGATGGAGTAGAGAATTGAAAGTGTTGAAGAGCTGTTTAGGGTTGTGAGACAGGGAGGATATGAGAGATGCGAAGTAAGTTTGTTTTGCGGCAGAGAGCGTGGACTTGAAGCTGGCAAGGGACTGCTTGTATGCGTTGAAGTGCTCGGTAGAATGGGTTCTCTTCCATCTACGCTCGGTAGCCCTGGAAGCCCGTCTCAGTTCTTTGTTCAGGCCGGTCAGCCAGGGCTGCCTGTTGTGAATGGGTTTGAGATGAGTTCTGAGCAGAGGCTCCCTCTGGTGGTTACAAGCGGTACTAGTGAAGATTGTGAGGACTGGGAATCAGGTGTTACTGACTGGTCTTATATAAGGGAGTCATTTTCCCATCAGGGTTGCCGGTGATCAATTCTTCTGGTCTGAATCCTTCATTCCTGTTTCCCTTGTAGCCTGCTGTGTCGTGTCTGCATCTCCTGCTACCAGATAAGAATTTTTCTTCTTTTGTGTTGTTGCTATATTTTTGCATTTTGTCCTGCACTTCTTTGGGGGCCTTCTGGGTCCCTCCGGGGGTTTTTGCCCTCTCAGTTTGGTTCAGCCACTGAGTTTTGTTCTTTTGCTTTTTCCAGTTTTTTCAGTGGCTGCTGTTTTGATTTTGTTACACCAGAGAACTAATTTAGGTGGTAGAGGTCGTGTGATCTCAGGTGATTTTGAAATTAGTAGAGTTGGTGTTTTTCAGGGTTTTCTGGGATTGCAGTAAGTACCCTTCCTATCCTTTTCTATTTAGATAGTTTGGGCCCCAGCGTTTGCTCATTCTATTTTCTTTCTGTGTCAGTATTTCCTCTTGTCTAACCGCCATTACATGTTTGGGGGCTTTCTATTATCTTTGGGGTTCTGCTCCGGGGCAGATAGCTTTCCTATTTCTATCTTTAGGTGTAGTTAGTTTCTCAGGCTGTGACGAGGCGTCTAGGACCAACGTAGGAACGCTCCACGGCTGCCTCTAGTTGTGGTGGTTAGTCAGGGTACTGCAATCCCATAGATTCCAACTGCTCTGGTGTATTGCCTTTTTTACCTGCACTCCTCAGCTACCGAAACATAACAGTACTGTTGTGAATGGGTTTGAGATGAGTTCTGAGCAGAGGCTCCCTCTGGTGGTTACAAGCGGTACTAGTGAAGATTGTGAGGACTGGGAATCAGGTGTTACTGACTGGTCTTATATAAGGGAGTCATTTTCCCATCAGGGTGGCCGGTGATACTGTTATGTTTCGGTAGCTGAGGAGTGCAGGTAAAAAAGGCAATACACCAGAGCAGTTGGAATCTATGGGATTGCAGTACCCTGACTAACCACCACAACTAGAGGCAGCCGTGGAGCGTTCCTACGTTGGTCCTAGACGCCTCGTCACAGCCTGAGAAACTAACTACACCTAAAGATAGAAATAGGAAAGCTATCTGCCCCGGAGCAGAACCCCAAAGATAATAGAAAGCCCCCAAACATGTAATGGCGGTTAGACAAGAGGAAATACTGACACAGAAAGAAAATAGAATGAGCAAACGCTGGGGCCCAAACTATCTAAATAGAAAAGGATAGGAAGGGTACTTACTGCAATCCCAGAAAACCTGAAAAACACCAACTCTACTAATTTCAAAATCACCTGAGATCACACGACCTCTACCACCTAAATTAGTTCTCTGGTGTAACAAAATCAAAACAGCAGCCACTGAAACAACTGGAAAAAGCAAAAGAACAAAACTCAGTGGCTGAACCAAACTGAGAGGGCAAAAGCCCCGGAGGGGACCCAGAAGGCCCCCAAAGAAGTGCAGGACAAAATGCAAATATATAGCAACAACACAAAAGAAGAAAAATTCTTATCTGGTAGCAGGAGATGCAGACACGACACAGCAGGCTACAAGGGAAACAGGAATGAAGGATTCAGACCAGAAGAATTGATCACCGGCAACCCTGATGGGAAAATGACTCCCTTATATAAGACCAGTCAGTAACACCTGATTCCCAGTCCTCACAATCTTCACTAGTACCGCTTGTAACCACCAGAGGGAGCCTCTGCTCAGAACTCATCTCAAACCCATTCACAACAGCTGCCTGTTGATTGTACGAGTTTTGCTCTGCGTGAGGGGGCGGCCGAATCAAGTGTGGCTTTTATTGTGGTGTTATAAAACGTGGCAGCAGCATCTGTGTCATGAAGTGAGGCTATGTGTGTGAGAGGGAGGAGGGACTCAGAGAGCGATTGTAAATTGAGGTGTTTGAGATTTCTGCGAGGGTGGGTGAGTTTGTGGAGTTGGGGATGCGAACTAACAGAGGAGAGGGAAGAGAATGTCAGTAGGTTGTGGTCAGACAGGGGGAGTGGGGAGTTAGTGAGATTAGTTAGGGAACAGAGACGGGTGAAGATAAGGTCCAGCATGTTACCATCTTTGTGAGTGGCCACAGAGGACCATTGAGTGAGGCCGAGGGAAGCCGTGAGCGATAGAAGTTTAGAGGCAGCCGGGGTGGAAGTGTCAATGGGGATGTTGAAATCGCCCATGATGATGGTGGGGATGTCAGCAGAGAGGAAATGGAGTAGCCAGGTGGTGAAGTGGTCGAGAAAGGTGGAGATGGCTAGTTCCGGGGGGTGGTAGATGACAGCCAGTTGGAGGTTGGAGGGGAAATAGATGCGGACGGAGTGCACCTCGAACGAGGGAATAGCAGCGGAGGGTGGAAGTTGAATAGGGGTAAAGGAGCAGGTATCAGACAGGAGTAAGCCAACTCCTCCACCACGTTTGTTGCTGGGGCAAGGGGTATGAGAAAGATGGAATCCGCCATAGGAAAGCGCAGCTGGAGAGGCTGTGTCAGAGGGAGTGAGCCAGGTTTCAGTGATGGCAAGGAAGGAGAGTTTGTTGGTGATAAAGAGGTCGTGGATAAATGACAGTTTATTGCAGACGGAGCGTGCGTTCCATAGTGCTCCGGGTAGGGGGACTGGGGGAGGGGGGTGTGGATGGATAGGTATGAGGTTGTCATGGTTGCAAAAACGTGTGGAGGATTGTGGCAGGGTGTTAGAAATGAGTGTGGGGATGTGTTGAGGAGGGCCAGGATTTGGGGATACATCGCCAGCGATGAGGAGTAGCAGACAGAGCGTTAGAAGGTGAGAGCAGGATAGGACATGATGAGGCCGTGTGTGTCTTGGTAAAAAGGATTGTTTGTGGAGGAACAGTTCTGAGGCAAAGGTGAGATGGCTGGGTAGAATGGAGGGGGAAATGACTAATTCCTTACTAGGTGGGGGATTACAGGGGATAGGAAGAAAGAAAGGAGGATGGGGTGAATACACAGTAATATGAGGTAATATACAGTGACATGAGGTAATACACAGTAACATCTATCTAATCTACTATATAATCGTCTAATTCTGTCTGTCTGTAATGGAAATCCCGCATCGCTGATTGGTCGCGCCCGGCCGGACGCGACCAATCAGCGACAGGCGCAGTCCGGCCGCGAATTGGCGCAGGATTTGAACCACGCACGCCACCGCTATCATCGAGAGATCAGCGGTGCAGCCGCTGATCTCCCGACGGTACCCACGGGTCATTTCCTACCACATGGAGTTCAGCGGCGACGCAGCCGGGAGATGACCGGTGCCAAATGGTCATCTCCGGGCTGCTCACAGCGGAAGTGCCCCGACCGGCGGCCTCCACGTATACCCCAGCAGCAGCAGCCTCCACATATACCCCAGCAACAGCAGCCTCCACATATACCCCAGCAGCAGCGGCCTCCACATATACCCCAGCAGCAGCAGCCTCCACATATACTCCAGCAGCAGCCTCCACATATACCCCAGCAGCAGTCTCCACGTACCCCCCAGCAGCAGCCTCTATATACACCACAGCAGCAGCAGTCTCCACATATACTCCAGCAGCAGCCTCCACATATACCCCAGCAGCAGCCTCCACGTATACCCAGCAGCAGCAGCCTCCACATATACCCCAGCAGCAGCCTCTATATACACCACAGCAGCCTCTATATACACCCCAGCAGCAGCAGCCTCTATATACACCGCAGCAGCCTCTATATACACCCCAGCAGCCTCTATATACACCCCAGCAACCTCTATATACACCCCAGCAGCCTCTATATATACCCCAGCAGCCTCTATATACCACCCCACAGCAGCAGCAGCTCTATATACACCCCAGCAGCCTCTATATACACCCCAGCATCCTCTATATACACCCCAGCAGCCTCTATATATACTCCAGCAGCCTCTATATACACCCCAAAAGCCTCTATACACACCCAGCAGCAGCAGCAGACAGCATTGTATGTGGAGGAACAGTACACCGCAGCAGCCTCTATATACACCCCAGCAGCCTCTATATACACCCCAGCAACCTCTATATACACCCAGCAGCCTCTATATATACCCCAGAAGCCTCTATATACAGCCTCATGCTCAGCCTCTATATACACCCCAGCACCCTCTATATACACCCCAGCAACCTCTATATACACCCCAGCAGCCTCTATATATACCCCAGCAGCCTCTATATACACCCCAAAAGCCTCTATACACACCCCAGCAGCAGCAGCATTGTATGTGGAGGAACAGCTCTGAGGCAAAGGTGAGATGGCTGGGTAGAATGGAGGGGGAAATGACTAATTCCTTACTAGGTGGGGGATTACAGGGAATAGGAAGAAAGAAAGGAGGATGGGGGTGAATACACAGTAATATGAGGTAATACACAGTGACATGAGGTAATACACAGTAACATCTATCTAATCTACTATATAATCGTCTAATTCTGTCTGTCTGTAATGGAAATCCCGCATTGCTGATTGGTCGCACCCGGCCGGACGCGACCAATCAGCGACAGGCGCAGTCCGGCCGCGAATTGGCGCAGGATTTGAACCAGCACGCCACCGCTATCATCGAGAGATCAGCGGTGCTAGCCGCTGATCTCCCGACGGTACCCGCGGGTCATTTCCTACCACATGGAGTTCAGCGGCGACGCAGCCGGGAGATGACCGGCGCCAGATGGTCATCTCCGGGCTGCTCACAGCGGAAGTGCCCCGACCGGCGGCCTCCACGTATACCCCAGCAGCAGCAGCCTCCACATATACCCCAGGAACAGCAGCCTCCACATATACCAGCAGCAGCGGCCATATACCCCAGCAGCAGCAGCCTCCACATATACTCCAGCAGCAGCCTCCACATATACCCCAGCAGCAGCCTCCACGTATACCCCAGCAGCAGCAGCCTCCACATATACCCCAGCAGCAGCCTCTACAGTATATACACCACAGCAGCCTCTACAGTATATACACCCCAGCAGCAGCAGCCTCTATATACACTGCAGCAGCCTCTATATACACCCCAGCAGCCTCTATATACACCCCAGCAACCTCTATATACACCCCAGCAGCCTCTATATATACCCCAGCAGCCTCTATATAACCCCAAAAGCCTCTATACACACCCCGGCAGCAGCAGCCTCTATATACACCCAGCAGCTCTATATACACCCAGCATCCTCTATATACACCCCAGCAGCCTCTATATTACCCAGAGCCTCTATATACACCCCAGCAGCCTCTATATATACCCAGCAGCCTCTATAAACCCAGCAGCCTCTATATATACCCCAGAAGCCTCTATATACAGCTCAGCAGCCTCTATATACACCCCAGCAGCCTCTATATACACCCCAGCAGCCTCTATATACACCCCAGCAGCAGCCTCCAGCACACAGTAAAAAAAAAAACAAAAGATTATACTCGCCTTGCACTATGTAAATAAACTACATACAGTACAGACCAAAAGTTTGGACACACCTTCTCATTCAAAGATTCTTCTGTATTTTCATGACTATGAAAATTGTAGAATCACACTGAAGGCATCAAAACTATGAATTAACACATGTGGAATTATACATTACACTTTACAAAAAAGTGTGAAACAACTGAAAATATGTCTTATATTCTAGGTTCTTCAAAGTAGCCACCTTTTGCTTTGATTACTGCTTTGCACGCAGAAAAGGTGAACGGATGGACTCTACATGCCTGGTTCCCACCGTGAAGCATGGAGGAGGTGGTGTGATGATGTGGGGGTGCTTTGCTGGTGACACTGTTGGGGATTATTTAAAATTGAAGCAGTGAGCGGTCCAGCTCACCCCAAACCATATTGATTGGGTTCAGGTCTGGTGACTGTGGAGGCCAGGTCATCTGGCATAGCACCCCACACTCTCCTTCTTGGTCAAATAGCCCTTACACAGCCTGGAGTTGTGTTTGGGGTCATTGCCCTGTTGAAAAATAAATGCTGGTCCAACTAAACGCAAACCGGATGGAATAGCATGCTGCTGCAAGATGATGTGGTAGCCATGCTGGTTCAGTATACCTTCAATTTTGAATAAATCCCCAACAGTGTCACCAGCAAAGCACCCCCACACCATCACACCACCTCCTCCATGCTTCACGGTGGGAACCAGGCATGTAGAGTCCATCTGTTCACCTTTTCTGCGTGCAAAGCAGTAATCAAAGCAAAATGTGGCTACTTTGAAGAACCTAGAATGTAAGACATACTTTCAGTTGTTTCACACTTTTTTGTAAAGTGTAATGTATAATTCCACATGTGTTAATTCATAGTTTTGATGCCTTCAGTGTGATTCTACAATTTTTACAGTCATGAAAATACAGAAAAATCGTTAAATGAGAAGGTGTGTCCAAACTTTTGGTCTGTACTGTTCATATTCTAGAATACCCGATGTGTTAGAATCGGGCCACCATCTAGTCTACTATATAATTGTCTAACTTATAACTTCCGTCTGTAACAGAAATCCTGTGTCGCTGATTGGTTGTGCCCGGCCGGACGCGACCAATCAGCGACGGGCACAATCCGGCCGCGAATTGGCGCAGGATTTCAACCAGGCACGCCACCGCTATCGTTGGGAGATCTGCGGCGCCAGCCGCTGATCTCCCGACGGTAGCCGCAGGTCATCTCCACGTACATACTCACCTTCCGTCCCTGCATCCCTGTCCCGGTGTGTCTGCTTCTATCCCGTGCGGTCACGTAGTACCGCTCATTAAGATCATGAATATGGACGCGACTCCACTCCCATAGGCGTAGCGTCCATATTCATGACCTTAATGAGCGGTACCACGTGACTGCACCACACAGGAAGAAGCTGACGCGTCGGAATAATGCAGGGACGTGCAGCGACGGTGTGAGGGTGAGTATGATGCCCAGCAGAGCCATGTATACAGGATGGGAGGGTGGGAGCCATGTATACAAGGATGGGAGGGTGGAGCGGAGCCATGTATACAGGATGGAAGGGTGGGAGCGGAGCCATGAATACAGGATGGGAGGGTGGAGCGGAGCTATGTATACAGATGGGAGGGTGGAGCGGAGCCATGTATACAAGGATGGGAGGGTGGGAGTGGAGCCATGTATACAGGATGGGAGGGTGGGAGCGGAGCCATGCATACAAGGATGGGAGGGGAGAGCGGAGCCATGCACACAAGGAGGGGAGAGGGAGAGGAGCCATGCATACAGGATGGGACAGGGGAGACATGCATACAAGGATTGGAGGGGGGAGCAGAGCCATGTATACACGATGACAGGGTGGAGCGGAGCCATGAATACAAGGATGGGAGGGTGGAGCGGAGCCATGTATACAGGATGGGAGGGTGGGAGCGGAGCCATGCATACAAGGAGGGGAGGGGGAGAGGAGCCATGCATACAAGATGGGACAGGGGAGCCATGCATACAAGGATTGGAAGGGGGAGCGGAGCCATGTATACAGGATGGGACAGGGAGCCATGCATACAAGGATGGGAGGGGGAGCGGAGCCATGTATACAGGATGGGACAGTGGAGCCATGTATATAAGGATGGGAGGGGGGAGCCATGCATACAAGGATGGGAGGGTGGGAGAGGAGCCACGCATACAAGGATGGGAGGGTGGGAGCGGAGCCATGCATAAATAAACTACATACATAGTCTAGAATACCTGATGCGTTAGAATTAGGCCACCATCTAGTCTACTATATAATCGTCTAATTCTGTCTGTCTGTAACGGAAATCCCGCATTGCTGATTGGTCGCGCCCGTCTGTACGTGACCAATCAGCGACAGGCGCAGGATTTGAACCACGCACGCCACCGCTATCGTCGGGAGATCAGTGGCGCTAGCCGCGGGTCATCTCCTGCCGCATGGAGGTCAGTGGCGACGCAGCCGGTCATCTCCCGGCTGCTCGCAGAGGAAGTACCCCGACCGGCGGCCTCCACATAAACCCCAGCAGCAGCCTCCACGTACACCCCAGCAGAAGCAGCCTCCACATATACCCCAGCAGCAGCAGCCTCCACATATACCCCAGCAGCAGCAGCCTCCACATATACGCCAGCAGCAGCAGCCTCCACATATTCCCCAGAAGCAGCCTCCACGTACACCCCAGCAGCAGCCTCTATATACACCCCAACAGCCTCTATATACACCCCAGCAGCCTTTATATACACCGCAGCAGCAGCCTCTATATATTTTACCCGGAAAATCCTGTGTATTCATTGCATTATTCTTAAATCTTCATAAATAAACTACATACATATTCTAGAATACCCGATGCGTTAGAATCGGGCCACCATGTAGTGTATTATATATTTTAGGAGTCTTGAGTCGGTCCATTTAATTCCGACTCCACAGCCCTGCTTACTTCTAATGTCATAGCACACCTGGTTGTGTGCTGTATCGCTTAGGTTATTTGCTGAGCATGCTGTGCTGGTCTTGTGTCTTACTGATGACTTAAGGGTATGCCACACTAAACAACATCGCTAACGGGATCGCTAAAAAACGTCACTATTTAGCGATCCCGTTAGCGATGTTGTTGTGTGCGGCATCTACCAGCGACGAGGCCCCTGCTGTGATCTCGTTCATCACAGCGATCGTTCCGGACCCTATTTTCGTCGCTGGCGCCCCGCTGGTAAGTATCTAATCGCTGAGTGTGGCACCTTTTTTAGCGATTTAGCGGTACTTTTGTACGCTAAAGTCGTTAAGGAGATCGCTAACCGCGATAGCGTCCTAACGACATCGCTAAAATAGGTAGCTACTAGCGATATAGAAACAATCCCGCTAGCGATCTCATTAGTATGCGACGCTAACGAGATCGCTAGCGGGATTGTGTAGTGTGGCAGTACCTTTACTCTTTTTGTATCCTGAGGAATATAAAGATGCTACCATTCTATTATTAGCAATTTGTTTTTCTTCTTTATGTCATACTATTTGCCTTCCCACTACCACAAATGTTGTATTTATCCTACTGGTAGACATTACTGTTTTTATATAGTAGATGAGATTGTCATGGGCAGTTGACTATAGACCTGGTCATATGTGTGCGGCATATGTGTACATTAGAATTGGGCCACCATCTAGTTATTTTATATACAGGTGCATCTCACAAAATTAGAATATCATCAAAAAGTTAATTTATTTCAGTTCTTCAATACAAAAAGTGAAACTCATATATTATATAGAGTCATTACAAACAGAGTGATCTATTTCAAGTGTTTATTTCTGTTAATGTTGATGATTATGGCTTACAGCCAATAAAAACCCAAAGTTATTATCTCAGTAAATTAGAATACTTTATAACACCAGCTTGAAAAAATAATTTTAAAATATGAAATGTTGGCCTACTGAAATGTATATTCAGTAAATGCACTCAATACTTGGTCGGGGCTCCTTTGGCATCAATTACTGCATCAATGCGGCGTGGCATGGAGGTGATCAGTCTGTGGCACTGCTGAGGTGTTATCGAAGCCCAGGTTGCTTTGATAGCAGCCTTCAGCTCGTCTGCATTGTTGGGTCTGGTGTCTCTCATCTTCCTCTTGACAATACCCCACAGATTCTCTATGGGGTTAAGGTCAGGCGAGTTTGCTGGCCAATCAAGCACAATGATACTGTTGTTTTTAAACCAGGTTTTGGTACTTTTGGCAGTGTGGACAGGTGCCAAGTCCTGCTGGAGAATGAAATTTCCATCTCCGAAAAGCTTGTCGGCAGAGGAAAGCAAGAAGTGCTCTAAAATTTCCTGGTAGACGGCTGCGCTGACTTTGGTCTTGATAAAACACAGTGGACCAACACCAGCAGATGACATGACTCCCGAAACCATCATTTATTGGCTGTAAGCCATAATCATCAAAATTAACAGAATAAACACTTGAAATAGATCACTCTGATTATAATTACTCTATATAATGTATGATTTTCACTTTTTATATTGAAGAACTGAAATAAATTAACTTTTTGATGATATTCTAATTTAGTGAGAAGCACTTGTATATAGCTATTTATGGTTTCTTGAGTGTATCTTATTTAAGTTTGCATATGTTTGTCAGGGTGTGCAACATACCTCTTTGCAGCTTTTGTTTTCTCTCATAGGCCATATATAAATGTTCCAGACAGAAATAAGATATCCCTGCACCAAAAGCCTTCAGAGAAGAAGTTTTTTTTTTAAGTTAAATGCAAGTATGCATATTGCATCAATATCAAGAAAGCAGATATAAGGGCCTATTCGCACAGAATTTTGCATTACATTCATGACTCCTTCAGGGGTTCTGTCTAAATCCTCGAAAAATGGGATTCACATGTGACCTTGACATTAGCATCAAATTGAACAAAGTCAAACAGGGCTCAAAGTACGAGTCTTTGGGCTCCATTTGCTCAACTTTTTAGATATGTCTCATTTCTGATGGCACAAACCTGTAATTCAGGGTTTCAGTTGGAAGCCTCGGGTAAAGACATGAATGCACCGCTGAATGCAGTGTGAATGGGTCCTTACATACTACATCACCTCAGGGGACTTTTGTTATGGATGATGGCTCCTGGGCTGCCGCAGTTATGACCACCGCGGGGTCTCTGGGTCATCCACCCAAGCTTTGGTATTCTGGGGCGCCGGTATAATGAATATCTGAGAAGAGCCCTAGAGAAGCAAGAACAACAACCAAGAGGTGGTGGCTTCAAGTCAGGTGTAGTGTTCAACAGGACAAGGTTTTCCAACTTTTATCTATTGTGTATGGGTATTATGGTTGTGGGGGACTTCTTGTATCCAGTAACTATAGTGGACTCCCATTTCTAAACAAATCAAGGCTGCATTTGGCCCTATTGGGTCTAAGGGACACTAGAACCGTCAGTCCCATTCATGTCCCTAATTATTCCCACAAATTAATGACTAATGGGGATGTAGGTATTGCACATGGACCATGATACTTCATACTTCACAACATGCAAGTCTACTGTATAGTACGTACCAGCCCCTCCAACTGTTTGCAACCTTTGTACGTCAGGACCCTGCAAACTACTGGTCCAATCTCCATACTTCTCCCATTAATGGCCGGTCATAACAGAGGAAACCAGAGATGTGGGTCATCCATTTCAGGTATTGGACGTGTTCTCAGTCTTCCGAAATCCCTTAAGAGAACCTGCCAATTTCCATAAATATGTAATTTTTCACCTTTTGTAAATGCCGCTGTTCTGAATCCGACGTTGCTTTTCTTGTATTCCTGCCCCTCTTCCCTGTATGTAAATCGTTTTTTTAGCCAAGTGGGCAAAGAGCAGGATATATCAACCAATTCATCTTCTCCACCAACCTGTCAGACAGATGAGTGTACATCTCCTGTGATGGAGGCCGGCTCTGCAGGTAAATATTAGTCACAAAGGGGTTGTCCAGCACCACTCACGTCTGCATAGTAGGTGAGCAACATGGATGACATTGCTCTGGGAGGACATGTACATGATTAACGGGAATCTGTCAGCAGGTTTTTGCTATTTAATTGGAGAGCAGCAGGATGTAGAGCAAGAGATCATTATTCCAGGGATGTGTCACTTATTAGGCTGTGTGGTGTAGTTTTAATACAATCGGTGTTTTATCAGCAGGAGATTATCACCACACTACAATCGGTGTTTTATCAGCAGGAGATTATCACCAGGTGCAGGCCAGTCAGGCTAATCTGTGTAAGGTTTCTACACAAAATTGCCCTAACATAGTAAATGACCCATAAATGTATGGGAAAATACCACTGAATAATCCATAATTCACAAAACATAGGAAACCAAAAAAAAGGGGTTCCATACAAAAGTGGTATGAATAAATACAAAAAAATTTTTATTAAACAGATTTATACAAAAAATCCACTAATAATTACAAAAAGAGACACAACAATATACTGATGAGGGACAAAAACAGCTCAAATGACTCGCACTAAAACAACCACAGGTGAAAGTAACTGCACCAAAAAAATCAGCTAATCCCATGGGCATAAATAAGCAATATAATGGGAGATGTCCACCATCAATTGTCATCATAGGAACACGATCATGAAATAACCGCCTGCCAAAACTAAACACTGTTATAACAACATATGTCACAAAATGCAGGCTGCTAAATACCAAACCGTGCCCCCATGTTGCACAAGTTAAAGTGGCCTATGAAAGCTCACAGGACATCAATCACAACAATTATGCTCCAATAGACCCATAAAGAGCCTTGAACATAATAAAAAGTTGCTGCACCCAACCATATTGCATTCTTACCCGTGGTGATGTGGAGTCCCTTCGGCGTCCCTCTGCCCACTGAACACATGCTGAATCACCGAGTGTACAAATGGGGGCAGTGCTTTGGTTTGGGCGGAGCCGAGTATCCGCTGCGTCCAAAGCGCTGCCATTCCATTTTCCTGTGTCTCCTGTATTCTGCGTCACTGTGATCTGGTCTTCAATCTTTCGGGTAGTGTGTTAAATAGGACGAATACTACATGAGTGCATCCATTACAGACACTGACTCCCATAACAGTGATGTTACTTGGGCTGGAATTATATGTGACCTGCTCTGTGTACAGCGCCCCCAATAGTCCCTGGTCCTGCAGTAGCTGCCACTATGTATATAGCAGATGAGACACTTTATTATACGCCGGATCAGCAGCCAAGTCTGGTTCTAGTTCTGGAATATTGAGCGTCAGCGATCACTCTCATCATTATCCCTGTGTAAGGTGAAGTGCGCACAAATAAAACACACAACACAATATATTATTTGTGGGTTCTTTTTTATTGGAATAGCAATAAGCAACATCGCAATAAAAAATATTACTGGCCCTTTAATAACTTAAAGGTCACAATGACTCTCGGGTCAGGCCCGATGGAGGCCACAGAACTTGCTGCAGACATTGTGGACCTGATGAGAGCCACTGGACCCAAAGATCCAGAGGAAGGCGAAGAAACCCCCGCAGGGGGGAAAAAAATTCCTTCCTGACCCCAGTTCTGGCGTTCGGATATCTCCCTGGATCTCGTCTGTCCTGCTGCACATTGCTGTATTCTGTACGTCAGGGGGGACACAGCCAGATGATGCCCCTGGGCCAGAACAGTATATGGGCCCTTTACAGTCCAATAGTTCATCATAACGCACCATTCACCTGATTAGGAGGTGGTAGTGGCCCCTTTACATCTTGGGTCCCTGGGCGACTGCACAGGCTGCATCATTGGTATGTCCGCCCCGGCTGTACGTAATTATAAGCTCAGGAGAGCCGACCCTGGAAAGAAAGACATGCTAGCTGCTCACAGGAGCTCACAATCTAGTACAATGGATACCCTGCTCTAACAGTTTTACAGACTAATGTACAATATACACTCTGCAAGCTACAGACATACATACATACAGTACATACAGCACGGTGGCTCAGTGGATAGCACTGCAGCCTTGCAGCGCTAGAGTCCTGGGTTCAAATCCCATCAAGGTCAACATCTGCAAGGAATTTGTATGTTCTTCTTGTGTTTGCGTGGGTTTCCTCCCACACTCCAAAGACATACTGGTAGGGAATTTAGATTGTGAGCCTCATAGGGGACAGCGATGATAATGTGTGCAAACTGTAAAGCACTGTGGAATATGTTAGCGCTATATAAAAATAAAGATTATTATTATACATACATAATAGAAAAATTGATTGAACTCACTGATTTTTTAAGGAAAGTCCGACCACCTCATGTATATGGGGACCTTTTGACTTTCTCTCAACAGATGATATCAGGGAAGAGAAGGATCCGGCATGTTGAATATCAACATTTTTGGCACAACGATAAGTTGCAATTGACTCTTATCGGGGTCTGCTGGGTAATGCCAGGGTGTCCATTGCATTGCATGCAGCGTCACTTTTATTTTCAGCAAATATAATGAAGTCTATAAGAGAGGCTCCTAATGGCCTCCAAAGAAGAAGTGAATTGTGTCTGAGGACTTGAAAGGATTTGTTCGGTCACTTAATAATGATGAACTCTCCTTTTGAATAGAGGCTGATCTGCAGTACTTGGCAGCGGCCACTGCACTGTGAATGGAACTGTGCAGTGCAGCCTCATTCAATGTTTACCTCTGACCACCGTCAGCGCTAATAACAACTGATCTGTGGGAATGCCGAGTGTCGGACCCCTACTGATATCACTTTAGTGACCCATCACAAAGATAGGTCTTCAATATCTTGTGAGCAGACTACCTCTTTAAAGGGAACTTGCGAAAAGAAACAACGCTATTAACCTGAAGATATGCTGATAATCTACATTATTATGAGCCCTGGCACCTGCATGCAGCCGAATGCAGCTGGGAGAAAATTAACTTTATTCTCCCATCCAGCATTCAGTTTCAGTCATGGGGGGGGTGTCTCGGGATCAGTCACCGCTCGGGTCTGGCCCCGAGTCTGGTACGTTGGGCTTTCCGCCTGGGGTCTGGCCCCCTGTCTGGTGTGTAGGGTCGCCCGCCTCAGGTCTGTCCCCGTGTCTGGTGTGTTGAGCAGCCCGCCTTGGGTCTGGCCCGCTGTCAGGTGCGTTGCGCAGCTCGCCTCAGGTGTGGCCCCCTGTCAGGTGCGTTGGGCTGCCTGCCTCGGGTCTTGCCCCTTATCAGGTGTGTTGGGCCGCCCGCCTCGGGTCTGGCCCAGTCGGGTGCATTGGGCAGGCCGCCTCGGGTCTGGTCCCCTGTCAGTGCGTTGGGCAGCCTGCCTCGGGTCCGGTCCCCTGTCAGGTGCGTTGGGCCGACCGCCTCAGGTCTGGCCCCCTGTCAAGTGCGTTGGCCTGCCAACCTCGGGTCTGGACCAGTCGGGTGCATTGGGCAGCTCGCCACGGGTCTGGCCTCCTGTCAGGTACGCTGAGCCACCCATCTCGGGTCTGGCCCCCTGTCAGGTGCATTGAGCCACCCGCCTCGGGTCTGGCGCATTGGGTTGCCTGCCTCGAGTCTGGTCCCCTGTCAGGTGCGTTGGGCCGACCACCTCGGGTTTGGCCTCCTGTCAGGTGCATTGGGCTGCCTGCTTCGGGTCCGGCCCCCTGACAGGTGCGTTCGGGAGCCCGCCTCGGGTCTGGCCTCCTATCAGGTGTGTTGGGCCGCCCGCCTCGGGTCTGGCCCCCTGTCAGGTGAGTTTGGCCGCCCGCCTAGGTTCTGGACCCCCTGTCAGGTGCGTTTGGCCGCCCACCTCAGGTCTGGCCCACTGTCAGGTGCATTGGCCTGCTCGCATTGGTTCTGGCCCCCTGTCGGATGCATTGGGCCGCCCGCCTTGGGCCTGGCCCCCTGTCGGGTGCATTGAGCCACCCGCCTCGGGTCCGGCCCCCTGTTAGGTGCATTGGGCAAGCCAGCCTTGGATCTGTCTCTTGTCAGGTGCGTTGAGCCACCCACCTCGGGTCTGGCCCCCTGTCAGGTATGTGAGCCATCCGCCTCGGGTCTGACCCCGACAGGTGCATTGACTGCTCCCTCTGTCTGGCCCCTGTCTGCCCCTGGGGCAACCCAGCTTTGGTCTGGCCCCCTATAGGTGCGTTAGGCCGCCTGCCTCAGGTCTGTCCCCTCTTCAAGGCTTGGCCTGCCAACATCGGGTCTGGCCCAGTCGGTGCGTTTGGTAGCTCGCCTCGGGTTGGCCCCTGTCAGTACGCTGAGCCACCCATCTCGGTCTGGCCCCCTGTCGGGTGCATTGAGCCACCCGCTCGGGTCTGGCCCCTGTCAGGTGCATTGGGCAGCCTGCCTCGGGTCGGCCCCTGTCTGGTGCGTTTAGCTGCCTGCTACGGGTCTGGCCCATGTCAGGTATGTTGGCTGTGAACCTCGGGTCTGGCCCCATGTCAGGTGCAATGGCAGCTCCCTCAGGTGTGGCCCCCTGTCAGGTGCGTTGGGCTGCCTGTCTCGGGTCTGGCCCCTTATCAGGTGTGTTGGGCCGCCCACCTCGGTTCTGGCCCAGTCGGGTGCGTTGGGCAGGCCCCTCGGGTCTGGCCCCCTGTCAGGTGCGTTGGGCAGCCTGCCTCGGGTCCGGTCCCCTGTCAGGTGCGTTGGGCCGACCGCCTCAGGTCTGGCCCCCTGTCAAGTGCGTTGGCCTGCCAACCTCGGGTCTGGCCCAGTCGGGTGCATTGGGCAGCTCGCCACGGGTCTGGCCTCCTCTCAGGTACGCTGAGTCACCCATCTCGGGTCTGGCCCCGCTCAGGTGCATTGAGCCACCCGCCTCGGGTCTGGCGCATTGGGTTGCCTGCCTCGAGTCTGGTCCCCTGTCAGGTGCGTTGGGCCGACCACCTCGGGTTTGGCCTCCTGTCAGGTGCATTGGGCTGCCCGCTTCGGATCCAGCCCCCTGACAGGTGCGTTCGGGAGCCCGCCTCGGGTCTGGCCTCCTATCAGGTGTGTTGGGCGCCCGCCTCGGGTCTGGCCCCCTGTCAGGTGAGTTTGGCCGCCAGCCTCGGTTCTGGCCCCCTGTCAGGTGGTTTGAGCTGCCCACCTCGGGTCTGGCCCACTGTCAGGTGCATTGGCCTGCTCGCATTGGTTCTGGCCCCCTGTCGGATGCATTGGGCCGCCGCCTTGGGCCTGGCCCCCTGTCAGGTGCATTGAGCCACCCGCCTCGGGTCCGGCCCCTGTCAGGTGCATTGGGCCGCCAGCCTTGGATCTGTCTCTTTGTCAGGTTCGTTGAGCCACCCACCTCGGGTCTGGCACCCTGTCAGGTACGTTGAGCCACCCTTCTCAGGTCTGACCCCCTGACAGGTGCATTGACCTGCTCGCCTCTGGTCTGGCCCCCTGTCTGGTGCCTGGGGCACTCAGCTTGGGTCTGGCCCCCTGTCAGGTGCGTTAGGCCGCCTGCCTCAGGTCTGGCTCCCTGTCAGGTGCGTTGGACTGCCTGCCTCGGGTCTGGCCCCCTGACAGGTGCGTTGGGCCACCAGCCTCGAATCTGGTCCCCTGTCAGGTGTGTTGAACCTACCGCCTTGGGTCTGGCCCCATCAGGTGCGTTGGCCTGCCAACCTTGGGTCTGGCCCAGTCGGATGCGCTGGGAAGCTCGCCTCTGGTCTGGCCCCCTGTGAGGTGCGTTGGGCAGCCCGCCTTGGGTCTGGTCCCCTATCAGGTGTGTTGGGCCGCCCACCTCGGATCTGGCCACCTGTCAGGTGCGTTGGCCTGCTCGCATTGGGTCTGGCCCCCGTCAGGTGCTTTGAGCCACCCGCCTTGGGTCTGACCCACTGACAGGTGCATTGGGCAGCCTGCCTCGGGTCCGGCCCCATGTCTGGTGCATTTGGCTGCCTGCTACGGGTCTGGCCCATGACAGGTATGTTGGCCTGTGAACCTCGGGTCTGGCCCCCTGTCAGGTGCGATGGGCAGCTCGCCTCAGGTGTGGCCCCCTGTCAGGTGCGTTGGGCCACCTGCCTCGGGTCTGGCCCCTTATCAGGTGTGTTGAGCCGCACGCCTCGGGTCTGGCCCAGTCGGGTGCGTTGGGCAGGCCGCCTCGGGTCTGGCCCCTGTCAGGTTTGTTGGGCAGCCTGCCTCGGGTCCGGTCCCCTGTCAGGTGCGTTGGGCCGACCGCCTCAGGTCTGGCCCCCTGTCAAGTGCGTTGGCCTGCCAACCTCGGGTCTGGCCCAGTCGGGTGCGTTTGGCAGCTCCCCTGGGTCTGGCCCCCTGTCAGGTACGCTGAGCCACCCATCTCGGGTCTGGCCCCCTGTCAGGTGCTTTGAGCCACCCGCCTCGGGTCTGACCCACTGACAGGTGCATTGGGCAACCTGCCTCGGGTCCGGCCCCATGTCTGGTGCGTTTGGCTGCCCGCCTCGGGTCTGGCCCAGTCGGGTGCGTTGGGCAGGCCGCCTCGGGTCTGGCCCCCTGTCAGGTGCATTGGGCAGCCTGCCTCGGGTCCGGTCCCCTGTCAGGTGCGTTGTGTCGACTGCCTCAGGTCTGGCCCCCTGTCAAGTGCGTTGGCCTGCCAACCTCGGGTCAGGCCCAGTCGGGTGCGTTTGGCAGCTCGCCTCGGGTCTGGCCCCCTGTCAGGTACGCTGAGCCACCCATCTCGGGTCTGGCCCCCTGTCAGGTTTGCATTGAGCCACCCGCCTCGGGTCAGGCCTCGTCAGGTGCATTGGGCAGCCTGCCTCGAGTCCGGCCCCATGTCTGGTGCGTTTGGCTGCCTGCTACGGGTCTGGCTCATGTCAGGTGTTGGCCTGTGAACCTCGGTCTGGCCCCCTGTCAGGTGCGATGGGCAGCTCGCCTCAGGTGTGGCCCCCTGTCAGGTGCGTTGGGCTGCCTGCCTCGGGTCTGGCCCCTTATCAGGTGTGTTGGGCTGCCCGCCTCGGGTCTGGCTCAGTCGGGTGCGTTGGTCAGGCCGCCTTGGGTCTGGCCCCCTGTCAGGTGCGTTGGGCAGCCTGCCTCGGGTCCGGTCCCCTGTCAGGTGCTTTGGGCCGACCGCCTCAGGTCTGGCCCCCTGTCAAGTGCGTTGGCCTGCCAACCTCGGGTCTGGCCCAGTCGGGTGCATTGGGCAGCTCGCCTCGGGTCTGGCCTCCTGTCAGCTACGCTGAGCCACCCATCTCGGGTCTGGCCCCCTGTCAGGTGCATTGAGCCACCCGCCTCGGGTCTGGCGCGTTGGGTTGCCTGCCTCGGGTCCGGCCCCCTGACAGGTGCGTTGGGCCACCAGCCTTGAGTCTGGTCCCCTGTCTGGCGCGTTGGGTTGCCTGCCTTGGATCTGGCCACCTGTCAGGTGCGTTGGCCTGCTCGCATTGGGTCTGGCCCCCTGTCAGGTGTGTTGGGCAGCCTGCCTCGGGTCCGGTCCCCTGTCAGGTGCTTTGGGCCGACCGCCTCAGGTCTGGCCCCCTGTCAAGTGCGTTGGCCTGCCAACCTCGGGTCTGGCCCAGTCGGGTGCATTGGGCAGCTCGCCTCGGGTCTGGCCTCCTGTCAGCTACGCTGAGCCACCCATCTCGGGTCTGGCCCCCTGTCAGGTGCATTGAGCCACCCGCCTCGGGTCTGGCGCGTTGGGTTGCCTGCCTCGGGTCCGGCCCCCTGACAGGTCCGTTGGGCCACCAGCCTTGAGTCTGGTCCCCTGTCTGGCGCGTTGGGTTGCCTGCCTTGGATCTGGCCACCTGTCAGGTGCGTTGGCCTGCTCGCATTGGGTCTGGCCCCCTGTCAGGTGTGTTGGGCCACCCGCCTCAGGTCTGGCCCCCGTCAGGTGCTTTGAGCCACCCGCCTCAGACCTGACCCACTGACAGATGCATTGGGCAGCCTGCCTCGGGTCCGGCCCCATGTCTGGTGCGTTTGGCTGCCTGCTACGGGTCTGGCCCATGTCAGGTATGTTGGCCTGTGAACCTCTGGTCTGGCCCCCTGTCAGGTGCGATGGGCAGCTCGCCTCAGGTGTGGCCCCCTGTCAGGTGCGTTGGGCCACCTGCCTCGGGTCTGGCCCCTTATCAGGTGTGTTGAGCCGCCCGCCTCGGGTCTGGCCCAGTCGGGTGCGTTGGGCAGGCCGCCTCGGGTCTGGCCCCCTGTCAGGTGCGTTGGGCAGCCTGCCTCGGGTCCGGTCCCCTGTCAAGTGCGTTGGCCTGCCAACCTCGGGTCAGGCCCAGTCGGGTGCGTTTGGCAGCTCGCCTCGGGTCTGGCCCCCTGTCAGGTACGCTGAGCCACCCATCTCGGGTCTGGCCCCCTGTCAGGTGCATTGAGCCACCCGCCTCGGGTCTGGCCCCGTCAGGTGCATTGGGCAGCCTGCCTCGGGTCCGGCCCCATGTCTGGTGCGTTTGGCTGCCTGCTACGGGTCTGGCCCCTGTCAGGTGCATTGAGCCACCCGCCTCAGGTCTGGCGCGTTGGGTTGCCTGCCTCGGGTCCGGCCCCCTGACAGGTGCGTTGGGCCACCAGCCTTGAGTCTGGTCCCCTCTCAGGTTCGTTGGGCCGACCACCTCGGGTTTGGCCTCCTGTCAGGTGCATTGGGCTGCCTGCTTCGGGTCCGGCCCCCTGACAAGTGCGTTCGGGAGCCCGCCTCGGGTCTGGCCTCCCATCAGGTGTGTTGGGCCGCCCGGCTAGGGTCTGGCCCCCTGTCAGTTGCTTTGAGCCATCATCCTCGGGTCTGACCGCATGACAGGTGCATTGAGCTGACCGCCTCGGGTCTGGCCCCCTGTCAGGTGAGTTTGGCCGCCCACCTCGGTTCTGGCCCCCTGTCAGGTGCGTTTGGCCGCCCACCTCAGGTCTGGCCCTCTGTCAGGTGGTTTGAGCTGCCCACCTCGGGTCTGGCCCACTGTCAGGTGCATTGGCCTGCTCGCATTGGTTCTGGCCCCCTGTCGGATGCATTGGGCCGCCCGCCTTGGGCCTGGCCCCCTGTCAGGTGCATTGATCCACCCGCCTCGGGTCCAACCCCCTGTCAGGTGCATTGGGCCGACAGCCTTGGATCTGTCTCTTTGTCAGGTTCGTTGAGCCACCCACCTCGGGTCTGGCCCCCTGTCAGGTACGTTGAGCCACCCGCCTCGGGTCTGACCCCCTGACAGGTGTATTGACCTGCTCGCCTCTGGTCTGGCCCCCTGTCTGGTGCCTGGGGCACCCAGCTTGGGTCTGGCCCCCTGTCAGGTGCGTTAGGCCGCCTGCCTCAGGTCTGGCTCCCCGTCAGGTGCGTTGGCCTGCCAACCTTGGGTCTGGCCCAGTCTAATGCGTTGGGAAGCTCGCTTCGGGTCTGGCCCCCTGTGAGGTGCGTTGGGCAGCCCGCCTTGGGTCTGGTCCCCTATCAGGTGTGTTGGGCCACCCACCTCGGATCTGGCCACCTGTCAGGTGCGTTGGCCTGCTCGCATTGGGTCTAGCCCCCTGTCAGGTGTGTTGGGCCACCCGCCTCAGGTCTGGCCCCGTCAGGTGCTTTGAGCCACCTGCCTCGGGTCTGACCCACTGACAGGTGCGTTGAGCTAACCTCCTCGGGTCTGGCCCCCTGTCTGGTGCATTGGGCCGCCTGCCTCAGGTCTGACCCCCTGTCAGGTGCGTTGGGCCGACCACCTCGGGTCTGTTACCCTGTCAGGTACGTTTGGCAGCCCGCCTCAGGTCTGGCCCCATCAGGTGGTTTGGGCCGCCCACCTCGGGTCTGGCCCCATGTCAGGGGCATTGGCTTGCTCGCATTGGGTGTGGCACTCTGTCGGATGCGTTGGGCCACCCATCTCGGGTCTGGCCCAGTCGGGTGCGTTGGGCAGGCCACCTCGGGTCTGGCCCCGTCAGGTGCTTTGGGCAGCCTGCCTCGGGTCCAGCCCCATGTCTGGTGCGTTTGGCTGCCTGCTACGGGTCTGGCCCATGTCAGGTGTGTTGGCCTGTGAACCTCGGGTCTGGCCCCCTGTCAGGTGCGATGGGCAGCTCGCCTCAGGTGTGGCACCCTGTCAGGTGTGTTGGGCTGCCTGCCTCGGGTCTGGCCCCTTATCAGGTGTGTTGGGCCGCCCGCCACGGGTCTGGCCCCCTGTCAGGTGCGTTGGACAGCCTGCCTCGGGTCCGGTCCCCTGTCAGGTGCGTTGGGCCGACCGCCTCAGGTCTGGCCCCCTGTCAAGTGCGTTGGCCTGCCAACCTCGGATCTGGCCGAGTCGGGTGCGTTGGGCAGCTCGCCTCGGGTCTGGCCCCCTGTCAGATACGCTGAGCCACCCATCTCGGGTTTGGCCCCCTGTCAGGTGCATTGAGCCACCCGCCTTGGGTCTGGCCCCCTGTCAGGTGCGTTGGACAGCCTGCCTCGGGTCCGGTCCCCTGTCAGGTGCGTTGGGCCGACCGCCTCAGGTCTGGCCCCCTGTCAAGTGCGTTGGCCTGCCAACCTGGGATCTGGCCGAGTCGGGTGCGTTGGGCAGCTCGCCTCGGGTCTGGCCCCCTGTCAGATACGCTGAGCCACCCATCTCGGGTCTGGCCCCCTGTCAGGTGCGTTGGGTTGCCTGCCTCGGGTCCGGCCCCCTGACAGGTGCGTTGGGACACTAGCCTTGAGTCTGGTCCCCTGTCTGGTGCGTTAGGCCGATCACCTCGGGTTTGGCCCCCTGTCAGGTGCGTTGGGCTGCCTGCCTCGGGTCCGGCCCCCTGACAAGTGTGTTGGGCCGCCCGGTTCGGGTCTGGCCCCCTGTCAGTTGCTTTGAGCCATCATCCCCGGGTCTGACCGCCTGACAGGTGCATTGAGCTGACCGCCTCGGGTCTGGCCCCCTGTCAGGTGAGTTTGGCCACCCGCCTCGGTTCTGGCCGCCTGTCAGGTGCGTTTGACCGCCCACCTCAGGTCTGGCCCCCTGTCAGGTGGTTTGAGCTGCCCACCTCGGGTCTGGCCCACTGTCAGGTGCATTGGCCTGCTCGCATTGGTTCTGGCCCCCTGTCGGATGCATTGAGCTGCCCGCCTTGGGCCTGGCCCCCTGTCAGGTGCATTGAGCCACCCGCCTCTGGTCCGGCCCCCTGTTATGTGCATTGGGCCGCCAGCCTTGGATCTGTCTCTTTGTCAGGTGCGTTGAGCCACCCACCTCGGGTCTGGCCCCCTGTCAGGTACATTGAGCCACCCGCCTCGGGTCTGACCCCCTGACAGGTGCATTGACCTGCTCACCTCTGGTCTGGCCCCCTGTCTGGCGCCTGGGGCACCCAGCTTGGGTCTGGCCCCCTATCAGGTGCGTTAGGCCGCCTGCCTCAGGTCTGGCTCCCTGTCAGGTGCGTTGGGCTGCCTGCCTCGGGTCTGGCCCCCTGACAGGTGCGTTGGGCCACCAGCCTCGAGTCTGGTCCCCTGTCAGGTGTGTTGAACCTACCGCCTTGGGTCTGGTCCCGTCAGGTGCGTTGGCCTGCCAACCTTGGGTCTGGCCCAGTCGGGTGCGTTGGGAAGCTTGCCTCGGGTCTGGCCCCCTGTGAGGTGCGTTGGGCAGCCCGCCTTGGGTCTGGTCCCCTATCAGGTGTGTTTGGCTGCCCACCTCGGATCTGGCCACCTGTCAGGTGCGTTGGCCTGCTCGCATTGGGTCTGGCCCCCTGTCAGGTGTGTTGGGCCACCCGCCTCAGGTCTGGCCCCCGTCAGGTGCATTGGCCTGCTCGCATTGGGTGTGGCCCTCTGTCGGATGTGTTGGGCTGCCCACCTCGGGCCTGGCCCACTGTCAGGTGCATTGAGCCACCCGCCTTGGGTCTGGCCCCGTCAGGTGCGTTGGCCTGCCAACCTTGGGCCTGACTCTCTGTCAGGTGCATTGGGCAGCCTGCCTCGAGTCTGGCCATTATCAGGTGTGTTGGGCCACCCGCCTCGGGTCTGACTCCCAGACAGGTGCGTTGAACTGACCGCCTCAGTTCTGGCCCCGTCTGGTGCTTTGGGCTGCCTGCCTCGGGTCTGACCCCCTGTCAGGTGCGTTGGGCAGCCCGCCTCTGGTCTGGCCCCGTCAGCTATGTTTGGCCCCCCCGCCCCAGGTCTGGCCCCCTGTCAGGTGCATTGGCCTGCTCACATTGGGTTTGGCCCCCTGTCAGGTGCATTGAGCCCCTGCCTTGGGTCTGGCCCCCTCTCTGGTGCATTGGGCAGCCCGCGTCAGGTGTAGCCCCCTATCTGGTGTGTAGGGCCGCCCGCCTCGGGTCAGTCCCTGTGTCTGGTGTGTTGGGCAGCCCGCCTCAGGTCTGGCCCCGTCAGGTGTTTTGTACAGCCCACCTCGGGTCTGGCTCACTGTCAGGTGTGTTGGGCTGATCGTCTCAGGTCTGGCCCCCTGTCAGGTGCTTTGGGCTGTCCGCCTCAGGCTGGCCCCCTGTCAGGTGCATTGGGCCGCTGCCTCGGGTCTGTCCCTGTGTCTGGTGTGTTGGGTAGCCCGCCTCAGGTCTGGCCCCGTCAGTTGTTTTGGACAGCCCACCTCACTGTCAGGTGCGTTGGGCCGATCATCTCGGGTCTAGCCCCCTGTCAGGTGCATTGGGCTGCCTGCCTTGGGCTGGCCCCCTGTCAGGTGCATTGGGCCACCTGCCTCTGGTCTGGCTCCCTGTCAGGTGGGTTGGGCCGCCCAACTCAGGTCTGGCTCCCTGTCAGATGCATTGGGCCGCCCACCTCATGTCTGGCCCCCTGTCAGGTGCATTGGCCTGCTCACCTCTGGCCTGGCCCCCTGTCTGGTGTGTTGGGCCGCCCGCATCAGGTCTGGCCACCTGTCTGGTGCATTGGGCCGCCCGCCTCGTCTGGCCCCCTATCAGGTGCGTTGGCCTGCTTGCCTCGGGTCTGGCCCTCTGTCAGGTGCGTTGGGCCGCCCGCCTCAGGTTTGGCTCCCTGTCAGGTGCATTGAGCCACATGGCTCGGGTCTGACCCCCTGACTGGTGCATTGGACTGACCGCCTCAGGTCTGGCCCCGTCTGGTGCGTTGGGCTGCCTGCCTCAGTTCTGACCCCCTGTCAGGTGCTTTGGGCAGCCCGCTTCAGGTCTGACCCGTCAGGTGCGTTTGGACGCCCGCATCAGGTCTGGCCTGCTGCAGGTGCTTTGGGCTGCCCACCTCGGGTCTGGCCCCCAGTCAGGTGCATTGGCCTGCTCGCCTCAGGTCTGGCCCCCTGTCAGGTGCGTTGGGCTGCCTGCCTTGGGTCTGGCCCCCTGTCAGGTGCGTTGGGCCACCAGCCTCAGGTCTGGCTCTCTGTCAGGTGTGTTGAGCCACTCACCTCGGGTCTGACCCCCTGTCAGGTGATTTGAGCCACCCGCCTTGGGTCTGACCCCCTGACAGGTGCGTTGGCCTGCTTGCCTCAGGTCTGGCCCCGTCTGGTGCGTTGGGCTGCCTGCCTCGGTTCTGACCCCGTCAGGTGCTTTGGGCAGCCCGCCTCGGGTCTGACCCCCTGTCAGGTGCGTTTGGATGCCCGCATCAGGTCTGGCCTGCTGCAGGTGCTTTGGGCTGCCCACCTCAGATCTGGCCCCCAGTCAGGTAGATTGGCCTGCTTGCCTCAGGTCTGGCCCCTTGTCAGGTGCGTTGGGCTGTCTGCCTTGGGTCCGGCCCCCTGTCAGGTGCATTGGGCCACCAGCCTCGGGTCTGGCTGTCAGGTGTGTTGAGCCACTCACCTCGGGTCTGACCCACTGTCAGGTGCTTTGAGCCACCCGCCTTGGGTCTGACCCCCTGACAGGTGCGTTGGCCTGCTTGCCTCTGGTCTGGCCCCCAGTCTGGTGCGTTGGGTCGACCGCCTCGGGTCAGACCCCGTCAGGTGCTTTGGGCTGACCGCCTCAGGTCTGACCCCATGTCAGGTGCGTTGTCCTGCCAACCTTGGGTCTGGCCCAGTCGGGTGCATTGGGCAGCTCGCCTAGATATCTGTATGAGGCCTAAGAGACATTTCTTAGAAATAAGTGCAATTAACACATCAAGGAAGTTTGCCTCAAATTTTTTAGGGGGCAAAAGGTGCAGTTCTGAACTTCACCACAAACACCCCCAGCTTCATGATGTGTGAATGGATCCCCAAGATTGTGTGAAGAGATGCCTACCTGGACCAGTCCACTCCAAGCTGTCGGGTTCTAAAGACACAAAATGATTCAGGTTTAGAAATGTGTACATTCTATTCCAATTGTGATGTCATAGAATGTCGATGATGTCACATTCACTGTAATGTCATCAGAACTGTCACTACATTTTTATGGATCCAGTTTAGAACATCAACAAAAAAATAATTTAACAAAAAGACAGAACCCCTACCTCATCTTATAATTACCGAATTTTTCAGATTATAAGATGCACTTTTTTCCTTCAAATGTGAGCTTACTGGGCAGCAGAGCGGGGTCACAGGAGGCAGGAAAGAGGGCCGCTGCTTCAGGAGGCCGGTGGCCACAGGAGCGGGGCTGTGCTGCAGGTCCTGGGCTCTCAGATCTGGACCGCTAAAATACAACTTTTACTATTACCAAGTTAAAAACAATAATAAACTCTCACTATCATCAAATGTTAGTGGGTGTAATTACAATATGCATCATCTATTAATAGGATTATATTCCAATGACTTACTGTGGGGGCGGTTTAGGGTTAGGATTATCTGACTGTCTATTGGAGATAAATACTACCTGTACTGCACTTTACTGTGTGGGGTGGTTTAGGGCTAAGATTATCTGTCTATTGGAGATAAATACTACCTGTACAGCATTTTATTATGGGGGTGGTTTAGGGTTAGAATTATCTGGCTGTCTATTGAGAATAAATATTACCTGTACAGCACTTTACTATGGAGGTGGTTTAGGGTTAGGATTATCTGGTTGTCTATTGGAGATAAATACCTGTACTGCACTTTATTGTGGGGGCGGTTTAGGGCTAGGATTATATGACTAACATTGGAGATAAATACTACCTGTACTGCACTTTATTATGGCAGTGGCTTAAGGCTGGGTCTCACATAGCGATACACCAGCGATCCCGACAACGATATGCACTTGTCAGGATCGCTGGTGTATCGCTACATGATCGCTACTGAGCTGTCAAACAGGCAGCTCAGGCAGCGATCTGGGACAGCGACACTGCTGGGTAACATCGCTGTTACCCGCAGTGTACGTTGGATACCAGCGCCCTGATGCAGGGAGCTGGTAACCAAGGTACACGTCGGGTTTCCAAGCACTGCGCGGTGCCTGGAAACCCGTTGTGTACCTTGGTTACCAGCTCCCTGCATCAGGGCGCTGGTATCCAAGGTACACAACGGGTTTCCAGGCACAGCCCCGTGCCTGGAAACCCGCTGTGTACCTTGGTTACCAGCTGTCATGGGTGTGTCGCGGCGGAGATCGTCGCGATTGCACACCCTGACTTCGCACAGCTGAGTTTCTGGTGCTGGGTGTTTTTCGGCACTGAGGGAGTTAATTCTTTCTCTCTCGGTGCTGGACTGACCAGCCTCGCCCAGCTGCGATTGATGTTTTGTTAATTAGCTTCCTTCATATACCTGCTGGTCTGCTCGGGAAGTTGCCGGTGAAAGCATTCATTCAGACCAGCAGAGCGTATCGTTTCTGAGAAGACTTAAGCTAAGAGTGCCTGTTGTGGTTTTTCCTCTCCTCGCTTATTGTTTATCTCCTTAACCTTTTGTGTTCCTCTGTAGTGGAAGTTTTGTATGCAAGGCAGTGTTTTCTTTACCCCTTGTCTGTCTCATTTGTCTTAGACTGTGTGTAAGCTGTGACCTGCCCATTCCCTGTGGTGGTAATCAGGGTCCTTCTCAGGACTAGATTACAGTGGTCAGGGATCTACAGGAGACAGGGTTACGCTAGCGGCCTGGACCTCTGTACCATTAACAGTACCTCCAGGTAGAGGGACTAGTCAGGACCCCAGTTCAGGGTCAGCATAGACCCCGGTCCACCTCTATCCTGAGAAAGCGTGACACGTACACAGTATAGACCCACAATACATAGGATATTATGTCAGGTAAGACATTGCTGGCAGATACTATGTATACATGTTGATATTTTCTATTATATGAAATATAGAATGTTGTCACATTAGATATATGTTACTATCATAGAATATATCTGTTATACGTCGTGACATTTTCACCGGCCACTCTAAAAGATTCTCCCCAGCTACCATGGATCCAGTAGCCCAGTTAGCTCAGCAGTTACAGAGTTTGTCCATGGAGCTGACGGACGTTAAGTCCAAGGTTTTGTACCCCCGGGAGCAAACCAGATCTGAACCTAAAGTAGCTCTCCCGGACAGGTTCACTGGTGGGCGGGACAAATTTTTTACCTTCCGGGAGGCATGTAAATTATATTTTCAGCTACGGCCTCGGTCTTCGGGGAGTGAAGATCAGAGGGTGGGAATTGTCATCTCGCTCTTACAAGGGGACCCTCAATCCTGGGCGTTCTCTCTTCCTCCGGACTCCCCGGCTCTCCAGTCAGTAGATCGATTTTTTACAGCCCTGGGTCTGGTATATGATGACCCGGATCGGGTCTCCCTTGCTGAAATGAAGTTACGTAAGATACAGCAGGGAGATCGTCCGGCGGAGGAATTTTCTTCTGAGTTCCGTAGATGGGCCACAGATACTCAGTGGAATGACCCAGCTCTTAGGAGCCAGTTTTGTCAAGGATTATCTGACAAATTAAAAGAAAAAAATGAAAAAATTGAAAATGAAAATTCTGCTATTACTGTTGTTTAACAGAGCCTGTTCTCATGGATTTCAAAGCCAAAGAGAATTCTTGGCAAATGAAGGCTTCAAATATGTTTCAAAAAGGTGCAGGAGCACATTTTCCAGTCTCTAATGGTCATTATGATAATTTGAAAAAATATAAAAATGCCTTGCATAAAAAAATAAAAATTTGGTGGACCAAGGTCACCTTGGAGAGTTATTTTTCCCAGAAAATTGTACCCAGGGGATTGAGAGTTAATATTTTTCCCACTTTTGAATTGGGAGATGAAAATCTGATAAATCGGTGGATAAAAGCTGCAAATACTTGTTCTTTAGAGTTTATTTCCATTATTATAGAAAAAAATGTGGCTTCTCTTAAGACTATTGAGGCCGAAATTGATGTCTTACAGAAATCACTGCAACAAGAGCTAAGTAGTGATAAATTTGACGAAATGATCAAGAAATTAGACAATGAAGTTGAAAAATGGGAAAATAATATCAGTGTAAACAAGCAAAAGCAATATGAAAGGGATTTGAATGACTTTGAATCCAACAAAGTATTTCGATGGCAATTGAAGAAGGAATCTGTGAAGAGAAAATATTCTCGCAGCTCATCCTCTATATCCATTTCATCCATGAGTGAGAGTGGGGGATCGGTATATGAAGGGAGGTATGGCCCCAAAACTAGACAATTTTACAAGAAAAATCCCGGGTCCAAGAAATCTGATAAGGATGGAATTAAGGTAATCAATTTGTCTTCCCATTTATTATCTAAGGATCAGGAAAGTGTATTATCTAGGGGTCTCACGTTCTCTCCTTCAATTGAACTAGATCCATTCACGGTCATAAAAGATCTTCATCTTTTCGCAAGAAAGTTGGTGTTGAAGAAACTACATTATAGGCGTGAAGTTGATGTGGGTTTTCCTTCTGTGGAGGAACAACAGGCACTGGATGTTCTGGAGTCATTATTGGAAGAAAATATCTCCCCTGTAAGTGGCAATGCTGTAAATGATGCCTCTGCGAGTAATATTGATGACGATGTTATTACCAATAATAGGGAGTTTCCTATTAAGATTCTTGGTACCTCAAAAAAATTTCCCGCGTTATCTATGGTTCCTGCTGTAGATACATTTACCAAAATGGTGTCGTTGGATGTGGAAAAGTTGATGCAAACCAAAAATAGGGCTTTCAGAAATCTTAGTAGGGCTGAAAATGATGCCTTGCAACAGTTGAAAACATGGGATGATGTTGTCTTCAAGATGGCTGATAAAGGGGGCAATATTGTGGTGTGGCCCAATGTGATGTATGAGACACAGGCATTCAAAATTTTGAATAACTCTGTTGAATATAAGCCACTCACATATAATCCCTTGATCAAATATAAGGCTGAATTAATCACAATCTTACAAAAAGCCTATGAAGACAATGTCATCCCTAAAAGAATGTTGGAGATTCATGAGAAACTGAACCCGAGATTGGCTACTTTTTATTTAATACCTAAAGTCCACAAAGATCCCTCTAATCCTCCGGGAAGGCCCATTATATCGGCCAATGAGGGACTTTGTGAGACCATTTGTGATCTGATTGAATTTTTTCTGAAGCCTTTGGTGATGCAACTGCCTTCCTTCATCAAAGACACCACTGCTGCATTAGGGCACCTGGAAAATATCCAGTTGACTGATGAAATGGTTCTCGTCACAGCAGACGTTGAGGCGTTATATTCCTCAATCAATCATGTTGACGGATTGAAGGCAGTAGAGAGATATCTACAACATAGCAACTTGACTAAAGAAATGGCATCCTTCATCCTTACTCTATTAGAGTTTGTATTGACACATAATGCATTTATTTTCAAAGAAAAAATCTATGTCCAAAAAAGAGGCACCGCCATGGGTGCCTCTTGTGCACCCTCCTACGCCAATCTTTTCATGGGGGCATGGGAGTGGTCCATCTTTCAGGGTGAAGAAATGACTGGCGTCGATCGGGTCCACAATTGAATCCGGTATTTAGACGATATTTTGTTTATCTGGGAGGGTCCAATTGTGGACCTGGAGATCTTCATCAACCAATTAAACAATAATAATCAAAATATTAAGTTGACATATAAATTTGGGCGCCAAATCGATTTTTTGGACTTATCAATTACAGCTCTTCCCAGTGGTCGTCTGTCAATCACCATCTACCGAAAGCCCACATCGACTAACTCCTTTTTACACGCCTCATCAGCACACCCTAAGTCTACCATCCAAGGTATACCTATTGGTCAGTTCATTAGGGCGAAGAGGATCTGCTCAGAGGATTCCCTATTTGAGGAACAATCAAAAATTTTGAGAAGTCGCTTTAAGGAAAGAGGATATGGGCATCGTTCCATTCAAAGGGGATATGTTAAAGCAAGAAATATTCCAAGAAATCAGTTATTACACAAGAATCAACCAATGATACCATCCACCGAGGGTGACCAACAGGTAAGGTTCATTACAAACTTCAACAGTAGGTGGTCAGATCTTAGAAACATCGTGGAAAAAAATTGGAATATCTTGTTTACTGATTCCGTGTTGAAGAAATGTCTCCCTAATAGTCCATCATTCGTGGCAAAACGAGCCCCTAATCTACGGGATATTTTGGTTCACAGTTTTTATGAACCAAAGGGTGGAGCTAAAAATAGGAAATGTTCAGAAAGAAAAGGTTTTTTCCCGTGTGGATTTTGCAAGGGATGTGGTAACATGAGAAAGAGTACTACCTTTTCAAATTTTGATAATTCTAGAGAATTTTCTATTAGAGCGCACATCACTTGTTCATCTAAAGGGGTGATATACTGTGCGGAATGCCCTGTGGCAAGAAGTATATAGGTATGACTAGCAGGGAATTGAAAATTAGGGTGCGGGAGCACTGCTTAGATATTGACAAGGCTAAGTCAGTTAATGATATCATGTCTTTAAAAACCTTGTCAAGACATTTTAAACAACATCACCAAAGCAATTCCAGGCTTCTCAATTTCAAGGGGATTGACATTGTTGAATTAGGTGCTAGGGGTGGTGATTTGGCGAAAAGGGTAGCCAAGAAGGAATGTCAGTGGATCTTCAGATTAGGACTCTCATTCCTCAGGGTCTAAACGAAAGTTTTGGGTTTAGTGCATTTTTGTAATTCCGTGTGAGACTTTTTAGGGGTCGGGGGTTTTTGCCGTCACCATGCTATATTCTTAATTGCATTTTTATCATATTTTTTATTAACTATTGTTTATATGTTCATTTTAGTTTTGTTGTGCCTGGTTTATTGATTGACCACTTACCTGATAAGAAGAAGTATATCCCCTCTATGGTTCCATGTGGACTGCATATCTGAATTAAGGGGAAAATATGAACAAGATATAAAGAGGAAAAAGAATGAAAGAAAGGAATAAGAAAATCTCTCCATTATCCTTACCTTTATGTGTCAAACATGCTTTATATTTTATATATTTTTTGTACACTTTAAAGACATTATATTGTCTTCATATCATATTATTTATGTATTATGCACCTTTATTGATATCACAATATGTCACTTAGTAATATGTACATTGTAATTTTGGGAATCTATCATATCTTCATTGTCTATCTCCTTTTCATTATTTTATTATGGAGTATTAGATTATTGCACTTCATCATATTTGTTTATCAAATTAATTGTCACCAGTAACATTTGTAATAATTTTTTTTATTTTTATTTTTTTTCAATTTTTATTTAATTGCATCTATATATTTTTTATTTTTTTATTTTATTACTTTTTTATTTTTATTTTTGGTTGAGGTCATTCTTGTTCCACATACATATGTACATATAATACATTATGTTCATTGGTGGTGGGGGTAGTGCGCGTGCTGGTCATGTGGGCTGCTGAGGGTCGTTACGCTGTCTCTACATGTTTGGGGTTGAGTATAAGCCCATTGGCTTTACCGTCTCAGGTATGTGACCGCTTAATTCCCCCCTTTTTTCATTGCGGTACCACATGACATTAGCATGCTGCCGAAATTTACCCTCATTTAGATATCCAATATCCCCTTGTTTCAGTGTGGTTCAATATCATTGTGGCCTTGATACTAGCGCAGCGGTATCCTTTAGTGAATGGGACTTTTGTATGTGGTTTGGCCAAGGGAACTCCTTATTTGGTCATTCGTCCCAGGTTTCCATGGGTACGCTTTTGTTTCTATTTGGTGCGGTGTCCTTTGCGCATGCGCAGTGATCGCCTCTCTTTATGTGTACAGGACCTGTTGGTCATGTGATGAGACGGAATCTTGCAGTTGGATGGTTTATGTCAGGTGACCATGACGCATCCTCGTTGTGCATTCTTATTGAGACTAATAGGACCTTCCAATTGGACTTATGACCGCTTTGGTGATCTATTATTGGTCAGAAACGATGACGCAGTTAGCGCAGGCACAATTGTTCCCATTACAAGGCTGAATCATAGGCTAACACAGGGGTTTCTGATTAATTGTGATTGCGGCATTGGGTTATGGTCTTATTTAAACTGGGCGTCCCCCTGCCCTGTCACGCCTCCAGGAAGAAGCAGTGCGAAACGCGCGTCGGGGCAGAGGGACTCCGTGTGGAGCCTCAGCAGTTCAGTGGTAGGTTGTCTTTGACCACCGATATTCTTTCAAATTCCTTTCAGGCTGTCTTGCTTACTAATTATGTGGTTGGGCACACTCATTGCAGCAGTGTATGTTAGCAATAATAGCACTGGTTGCTTTTGATTTCCCGAACCGCAGATATGGCTTTTTTCTCATTTGGTATTGATATTCCAATTGTATATTGTTATTATTAAGCCTCCTAGCGGTCGGTGAACCACATACCAACCAGCAGACTTATCTTAGGGATAAAAGACATCATTTCTGGGTTGCTGTAGTTATTACTCCACAATGGTATAGTGTTCCTCTTTTTGTGTGTTTTTTCTGTACCTCGCTATCATATTTTATGCATTTCATGTAATGATATTATTGTTAATAAAGTATTTTGTATTTTTATACTACTTTGTGGGGTCTTCAATATTCTGACTACCACTAAAAGTGTTTTCATTGATTGGTGTAGTATAAAATTAGTTTAATTGTATTTTGTGGGCACATTTTGTGAAAATTAAAAGATGTGTTGGCTCAGTATGATTCTCCCCCGTCACTGGAGGCCGCTATGGCCCTTGCTATTCGCATTGATAGACGGCTTCGGGAGAGGTGCGAGGTAACTCCGCCCCCTGTGAGGACTCCACCTTCTACTATAGTCCCTTATATTGAGGTTCCCCTGGTTTGTTCTGAGAGCCTATGCAGTTAGGAGGGACATCGTTTCGAGGGAGGGGATCGGCGGTGCGCCGCAAGACAGGAAAGTGTTACTTCTGCGGGGGAAAGGGACATTTTGTTGGGGGTGTCCATCCCGTACTTTGCTGAGCAAGGATCGCCGGAAAACTGTTGATCCCAGGTTGTGTGGTGGACGACAATCTGGGAGTATGTATTTCGTCCCCAAGTCCGTCTCAGTTTCTCGTACCAGCGGAAGTGGTGGTAGGTACGAGAACTGAGAGGATTTCTGTTCTTCTGGATATTGGGGCCGCGGCTAATCTGGTGGACGCTCGGTTTGCCCAGGTGCAAGGTATGCAACTGAGTGTATTGGCCAAACCTATCCCTATATTCTCTATTGACGCCAGGCCTCTCGGTCAAGGTAGCTTTGTGCAAGCCGTGCATAACATAGACCTTCGAGTGGGGGCAATACATAAAGAACTATTGTCTTGTTATGTGTTGGAGGGCCTTCCCACTCCTATTGTGTTGGGACTTCCTTGGTTAACTAAACATAACCCAGTTATTAATTGGCAATCCAGAGAGATAAGCCAGTGGGGTGAATTTTGCAATAGTAACTGCATGAACACGGTCATCGGTGCGGTCGTGCCTAGAACCTTACCTCCTTTTCTGGAGGACTTTGAGGATGTGTTTTCAGAGGAAGGGTGTCAAGAATTACCTCCTCATCGCGCATATGACTGTGCTATAAAATTGCTTCCTGATGCTAAGTTACCAAAATCTAGGTTATATAACCTTTCTGGTCCTGAGAGGCAAGCTATGAAGGATTATATTTCGGAAAGTCTGGCCAAGGGGCATATTAGACCTTCATCTTCCCCAGTGGCCGCGGGGTTCTTCTTTGTGAAGAAAAAAGATGGAGGCCTACGCCCTTGCCTGGATTTCCGTGAGCTTAATCGGATTACGGTCCGAGATCCGTATCCGCTCCCACTTATTCCTGATCTCTTCAATCAGATTGTGGGCGCCAAATGGTTCTCTAAGTTGGATCTCAGGGGGGCGTATAATCTGATTAGGATAAAGGAGGGGGATGAGTGGAAGACGGCGTTTAACACTCCGGAGGGACATTATGAGAACCTTGTCATGCCTTTCGGTCTGACTACTGCCCCGGCGGTGTTTCAACATTTTGTTAATGACATCTTTCGCCACCTAGTGGGACAGTTTGTTGTCATTTATCTAGATGACATCTTAATTTACTCGCCGGATCTTGTGTCTCATCAGGAGCATGTGAGACAGGTGTTGCAGATCTTGCGAGACAATAAACTGTACGCCAAATGGGAGAAGTGTGTATTCGCCGTACAAGAAATTCAGTTTTTAGGATTCCTGGTGTCAGCTTCCGGTTTCCGTATGGACCCTGGGATAGTGAAGGCTGTGCTTGAATGGGATCGGCCAGAGGATCTTAAAGCACTGCAGCGTTTCCTGGGGTTTGCTAACTACTACCGGAAATTTATTCGTAATTTCTCATCCGTTGTCAAACCTCTCACTGACATGACAAAAAAAGGGACGGATTTTTCTAGGTGGTCTGACAAAGCTTGTCAAGCATTTTCCTCCTTGAAAAAATGTTTTGCTTCAGCACCCATACTCATCCAACCTGATGCATCACAACCGTTCATTGTGGAGGTAGACGCATCTGACGTAGGAGTGGGTGCGGTATTATCTCAAGGTCCGTCCCCTGGTAAATGGCATCCGTGCGCTTTCTTCTCTAAAAAACTGTCGTCCGCCGAGAGGAATTATGATGTCGGCAATAGGGAACTCTTGGCCATTAAGTTGGCTTTTGAAGAGTGGCGTCACTTTTTGGAGGGGGCAGTCCACCCGGTCACCGTCATTACTGATCACAAGAACCTGCTGTATTTAGAGTCTGCAAAACGTCTGAATTCCAGACAAGCTAGATGGTCGTTGTTTTTTACCAGGTTTAATTTTGTCGTCACATATCGTCCTGGGTCAAAAAATGTAAAGGCTGATGCCTTATCTCGTAGTTTCCCGGGGGCCGGGAAGACGGATGACCCGGTTCCTATTCTTCAGGAGGGAGTTGTGGTGTCGGCTGTATGCTCTGAGCTTGAGGAGGAGGTATTGGAGGCTCAGGGGGACGCCCCTGTAGGACCTCCAGGGAGACTGTTTGTTCCAGATCAGTTAAGACAAAAGGTTATCGAGGCACATCATAATTCTGCTTTGGCAGGACACCCAGGGA
The DNA here is from genome assembly GCA_033576555.1 of Oophaga sylvatica. Lineage (NCBI taxonomy): Eukaryota > Metazoa > Chordata > Amphibia > Anura > Dendrobatidae > Oophaga > Oophaga sylvatica. The sequence continues at coordinate 41,298 of JARQOD010003665.1, forward strand.
GTAAAGCAACTGTAGATCTCGTTTCTCGCCGGTTTTGGTGGCCTAACTTAAATAAAGAGGTGGTAACTTTTGTCGCGTCCTGTGGGGTATGTGCGCGCTCTAAGACCCCACATACCCGTCCGTCTGGGGCCCTTTTACCGTTGAAAATCCCGGAGCGTCCATGGACCCATCTGTCTATGGACTTCATTACGGACCTCCCTCCGTCTTCAGGTAAAACTGTCATACTAGTTGTAGTTGACAGGTTCAGCAAAATGGCAGATTTTATTGCTCTTCCTGCTCTTCCTAATGCTAAAACTCTGGCGCAGGTGTTCATTGGGGAGATTGTGAGACTTCACGGGTTGCCTTCCGATGTGGTGTCGGATCGGGGGTCTCAGTTTGTGTCCAAATTCTGGAAGGCATTTTGTTCTCGTCGGGGGATGCAGTTGTCATTTTCTTCGGCTTTTCATCCGCAGACCAATGGTCAGACAGAGCGTCTGAATCAGAGCTTAGAGACATATCTCCGGTGTTTTGTCTCAGAGAACCAAGAGGACTGGTCTTCTTTCTTGCCTCTGGCAGAGTTCGCTCTTAACAATAGGCGGAGCGAGTCCACTGGTAAGTCCCCGTTTTTTGGGGCATATGGTTTTCACCCCAGTTTTGTACTTTCAATGGGGGGGGGCTCTTCTGGGGTTCCTGAGGAGGAACGATTTTCGTCGTCACTTGCTTCAGTGTGTAGAGGAGTGCTTAATAATCTGAGCACTATGGGGAACCGATACAAACGTATGGCTGATGGGAGGAGAGTGTCTGGTCCGGACCTAAGTGTGAACGATCTGGTATGGTTGTCTACCAAGAATATAAAACTTAAGGTTCCCTCCTGGAAACTCGGTCCCAGATTCATCGGGCCATACAGGATCAGTTCAATAATTAATCCGGTGGCTTTCCGTCTTGACCTCCCTCCTACGTTTAAAATCCACAATGTGTTCCACAAATCGTTGCTTAAGAGGTACGTGGCACCAGTTATACCGTCACCTCTACCTCCTCCTCCAGTGGTGGTCAATGGTAATTTGGAGTTTCAGGTATCGAAGATTACTGACTCACGTCTGAATCGCCGGTCCCTTCAGTACCTTGTTCATTGGAGGGGGTATGGTCCTGAGGAGAGGATGTGGGTTTCTGCGTCGGATATTAACGCAGACCGATTGGTTCGGCCTTCCACACTACTCACCCAGATAGACCAGGCCCTGAGGGTCCAGAGGCCCCTCGTAGAAGGGGGGGTACTGTCACGGGTGTGTCATGGCGGAGATCGTCGCGATTGCACACCCTGACTTCGCACAGCTGAGTTTCTGGTGCTGGTGTTTTTCGGCACTGAGGGAGTTAATTCTTTCTCTCTTGGTGCTGGACTGACCAGCCTCGCCCAGCTGCGATTGATGTTTTGTTAATTAGCTTCCTTCATATACCTGCTGGTCTGCTGGGGAAGTTGCCGGTGAAAGCATTCATTCAGACCAGCAGAGCGGATCGTTTCTGAGAAGACTTAAGCTAAGAGTGCCTGTTGTGGTTTTTCCTCTCCTCGCTTATTGTTTATCTCCTTAACCTTTTGTGTTCCTCTGTAGTGGAAGTTTTGTATGCAAGGCAGTGTTTTCTTTACCCCTTGTCTGTCTCGTTTGTCTTAGACTGTGTGTAAGCTGTGACCTGCCCATTCCCTGTGGTGGTAATCAGGGTCCTTCTCAGGACTAGATTACAGTGGTCAGGGATCTACAGGAGACAGGGTTACGCTGGCGGCCTGGACCTCTGTACCATTAACAGTACCTCCAGGTAGAGGGACTAGTCAGGACCCCAGTTCAGGGTCAGCATAGACCCCGGTCCACCTCTATCCTGAGAAAGCGTGACACGTACACAGTATAGACCCACAATACATAGGATATTATGTCAGGTAAGACATTGCTGGCAGATACTATGTATACATGTTGATATTTTCTATTATATGAAATATAGAATGTTGTCACATTAGATATATGTTACTATCATAGAATATATCTGTTATACGTCGTGACACCAGCGGATCGCTGGTCTCCCGCCTGTCACACGCAGCGATGCGTGCCTGTCAGCGGGAGACCAGCGATCAAAAAAATGTCCAGACATTTCAGCGACGATCGGCGATACCCAGCAGGGGCGCTGATTGTCGCTGAATGTCACACACAGCGATATCGCTGGTGAGATCGCTGCTGCGTCACAAAACTAGTGACTCAGCAGTGATCTCGGTAGCGAGATCGCTATGTGAGACGGGCCCTTTAGGGTTAGGATTATCTGGTTGTCTATTGGAGATAAATACCTGTACTGCACTTTATTGTGGGGGCGGTTTAGGGCTAGGATTATCTGACTGTCTACTGAAGATAAATACTACCTGTACTGCACTTTACTTTGGGGGTGGTTTAGGGCTAGGATTATCTCACTGTCTATTGGAGATAAATACTACCTGTACTGCACTTTATTATGCGAGTGGCTTAGGGTTAGGATTATCTGGTTGTCTATTGGAGATAAATACTACCTGTACAGCTCTTTACTGTGGGGGTGGTTTAGGGTTAGGATTATCTGACTGTCTATTGGAGATAAATACTACCTGAACAGCACTTTACTATGGAGGTGTTTTAGGGTTAGGATTATCTGACTGTCTATTGAAGATAAATACTACCTGTACTGCACTTTACTATGGAGTTGATTTAGGGTTAGGATTATCTGTCTATTGGAGATAAATAGATCACAGACTGAACATGAGTCAACAGTGTGATGCAGCAGCAAAAAAGGCAAATACAATTCTGGGATGTATTAGCAGAAGCATACAGTCTAGATCACGTGAAGTCATTATTGCCCTCTACTCCTCTTTGGTCAGACCTCATCTGGAATACTGTGTCCAGTTTTGGGCACCACATTTTAAAAAATACATCAACAAACTGGAGCAAGTTCAGAGACGAGCGACCAGAATGGTGTCTGGTCTGCAAGCCATGTCCTATGAGGAACGGTTGCAGGATTTGGGAATGTTTAGCTTGCAAAAAAGAAGACTGAGAGGAGACTTAATAGCTGTCTACAAATATCTCAAGGGCTGTCACATTGTAGAAGGATCATCTTTATTCTCATTTGCACAAGGAAAGACTAGAAGCAATGGGATGAAACTGAATGGGAGGAGACACAGATTAGATATTAGAAAAAATTTTTTGACAGTTAGAGTGATCAATGAGTGGAACAGGCTGCCACGAGAGGTGGTGAGTTCTCCTTCAATGGAAGTCTTCAAACAGAGGCTGGACAGACATCTGTCTGGGATGATTTAGTGAATCCTGCTTTGAGCAGGGGGTTGGACCAGATGACCCAGGAGGTCCCTTCCAACTCTACCATTCTATGATTCTATGAAATACTACCTGTACTGCACTTTAAAATATTATTTATTCAAAGTATATTAAAATTAGAAACAACAATAAAATACAGAGGCCTCTAAGCTAAATACAGGGACACCCTTTTCATGAAATAAAATGCACAGTGAAACATCATAACCAACTTGTTGGATTACACAATGTAGGTCTATCTCAATATAGTAACTGGGTTAGAATCAAGGCAGTTAAAACTACAGATGACCAAAGTGTAAACAAGTACTTAAAAGTAAAAATGTATATATTTAGAGTGTCCCCACAGCCCCAGGCTGTAAAGCATGGATGTAAGAAAAAGAGCACTCATTAGGTGTATGTAAAATGCAACATGTAACATGACAAATGTATGTAGAGTGAACCTGCAAAAACGGGCCTAACTTGGTAATACACACAGGATGAAATATCCTAATTGTTTAAACATAGGTGACCAAGAGCAGGAAAAGTACTTTCAAGTGGATGTGGTTATTTGAAGTGTCCCCGCAGCCGCAACGCACATTTAGTGACAAACTTCTTCAGGAGGCGTGTGTTGGGGGAGGGAATAGGTCAGAATATATCAAGGTGATTGGCCTATCATAGAATCCCCTTGCGGGGGATGGGGGTGTTAATCAGATGATCTAGATTATGTGATCACTGACCAGATGTGCTTAATCTTGCGGCGCTTGCGCAGGCATCCCACATTAAAGTCCTCGTAGGTGCCGCATGCGTCGTTGGCCCCTATCGCATCGCAAACATGGATCCTCTGACCACGGCCCCAGAACGCGAGTATACTGCCGCCGTCACGGGGATGGCGAGTGCACAATGTGTCCCTGATGTCTGTGTCTCGGAAGATCAGCTATGGGGCAAGCCGGACATGTGCACAAAGGGAGAACTAATACCAAGGACATATCCCATGAAGCACTGGCTGAAACACAGAGAGGGTATGAATGCACTGTGAAAGGGATCAATACCAAATGTAAAGGAGGGATAATAAATAAATAAATCTTGGTGCAAAAATTGGTGTGGTCTTATTATCAAGTCTAAAATGTATCAATTTGCTGTACTAAGACAAAATAATAATAATAATGAGATAGGTACTGAGGTAGAAATATAAGGCGAAGTGTGGATGTGGTGAAGTGAACTAAATAACATGAGCTACAAGTGTAAAATGTACATGTAGTGTAGTGGAGGGAGAAACAGTGAGCTAGAAGTGTATAATTTAAGGCACTAAAAGGAGAAAGTGCCCAGACCATGTTACCAGGGACAAAAGTGCCATTGGAATGGATATAATTCAGACATGATATGCGCACTACTGAGACCAAGAACTAATATGACGTGTGAAAAAAACACAATGTGTGGATAGTGTAAATCAGGGGTGGACATACCGCCGGTGCACAGGAGGTGGAGGGGGCCCTTACAGGCAGGGGCCTAATGCCCAGGATGTCACGTTACTGGCGATACAGGACTGGAAGTCAGTGGCCAGAGCAGAAGTGTGCAGATGAGCGGACCATGGAAGGACTTCTGGAAGTGCCGTATATGGCGGTGGTGGTTCACTATGTCGGCAGATGCCGGAGCCCGCCCGAGCACGGGCCGGCCGAGATCACACACAAGCACCAAGTCCGTTTAGGTGATAGAGTTGGAGGTAGGAACAGCAGGGTTTCCACAAGAGACAGGAAGATGCCAGCAGAACACCTTCCAGATCAGGAGCTCAGATAATTTTTTTTTTTTTTTTTTTCCCTCAGATGGGAAGTTCCACAGTCAGATAACCAAAACTATAAGGAACTCGACTCCCAAACAGCGTGTACACTTACATAATGCAGCAGCTGTTCCCATCATCATCGGAAAACCAACTTTATTTACAAGCACAAAAAAAACACAAAACTAAGACACATTAACAAGGTGTTTCCACTTTTTAACTTTCCAAATTCCCTCTGCGTCCTCCTCCCCCCTCTTTCTCTTATCACACACAAAGCAAAAATACAATTTTCCCAAAACAATTTTTAAACAATTTTTAACCTCAATCTCCTTCCTCTTAAACACATACACGTTCCTCACATCCCACAACACCTCTTTTTACATGCAAGCATCAACCACAACACTCTCTCCTTTTCTCCACACATACCCAACCCAAACATAAATAACTCAAACGTCAAAAAATTCACATCACACAACTCCTTACACAACGGGCCCAAACCTGAAATCACATTTCTAGCATACTGACAATTCCAAAACAAATGCACCACACTCTCTCTCCCACCACATCCCCTCCTCGGACACATCTCACTCCTCACTAAACCCCGGTTTCTCTGGAACTCTCTCACCGGTAAAACCTCATGCAATGACTGCCACACAATCTCGCTCTGTCTATTTGTCATACCATCCAAACGTACCTTCTTCCATACCTTCTGCACATCACTTCCTCTCACCATATTGATACCACATTCCATCTCTCTACACTCAATCATCCTATATACCGCCTTCTTCTTCTCTAACAACCTCACATTCACATCACACAGTTCATACTTCACCAAAAATTTATAAACCCACACATACCACACAGGCACCTCAAAAGCCACTGGGCACCTTAGATCCCTTTCCCGCCACTTCAAACGGAACAGAAAACTTCCAAACAAATACCTGCACATACATGCACACTTCCCATCCATCCTAATCACACCCAATACAAACACCATAATATTCACGCCAAAAAATACATTCAAATTGGGGAATCCCAGCCCCCCCTTATCCATTCTGTTCATCACAACCTCTCTCCTTGCACGCTCCATACTTGAACGCCAAAAAAATACAAACAAAACCCTATTTAATCTTCTAACACACATATAACCTGGTGGAAAAAACACCGCAACATGCAAAAAAATTGGTAACACCACACTCTTAATAACTAAAATTTTACCAAAAAACGTCAGATCTCTAATCTTCCAAAAATTTAACTTGTGCTCCACTCTCTCTCACATCCACCCAACTTTCCTCTCCATCCAACTTCTCTGAAAATTTCACACCCAGCACCTTTATCGGTCCACTCACCACATTCACCCCAATATCATTGCTCAGAGTCCTCCCACCAAAAATCTTACATTCAGTCTTCTCCCAATTCACTTTAAACGCAGACGCTCCACAAAAAACGGATACCAACAACTTCACACGACGCACCGAACACTCTGAATCACACAATACACACACATCATCCATGTAGCCATTCACCTTCCACTCCCTCCCCCCGCCCCCGGCACTTGCACACCCCGAATCACCTTATCTTTCCTCAACATACACAACAACGGCTCAATCGCGCAAATGAACACGACAGGGGACAATGGGCACCCCTGCCGTACACCGGAAAACACATTCACTCTCCTCCCTACATTCCCATTCAACAAAACACAACTATAAATATTTTTATACAAACTTCTCACTCTCTCAACAAACTCAGCCGGAAAACCCATCTTCACCAACACTCTAAACAGAAAACCATGCGCCAACCTATCATACGCCTTCTCAAAATCCAAACTCAACACATACACCCCCTTCTTACGGTTCAAACAGTCCCACAAACAATCTCTCAGCATACACACACCCTCATGTAACCGCCTTCCAGGCACTGCACAACACTGCTCCTCACCCACCACACTCCCTACCACATCACGCATCCTATTGGCCAAAAGCTTCGCATAGATCTTATAATCACAATTAAGCAATGTGATCGGCCTCCAGTTTTTTAGATTTTTCAAATCACCTTTTTTTGGCAACAACACAACCACTCCTGCACGCATACCATTCGCCACCTCTGCATTCGCCCACATATACTTACATACATCCACAAAATCCTTCCCAATCACATCCCATATCACACGATAAAATTCCACCGGGAGACCATCATCCCCCGGCGTTTTATTCAGCGCCATGCTACACACCACCTTCCATATTTCTTCACTCGTCACCTCCCCCATCAAACTCTCCCTTTCTGTCCCATTCAATCTATTTTCCAAAACACTCAGCACATCACTCTCCAAACCTTCATCCCTCCATTTCACTGCATACAAATCATCATAAAACTTTGCCACTTCCTCACATAAGTCTGCACCACTCACTTCATTTCCATCCTCTCCATTCAAAACACTCATGCTCTGTCTTTTTCCAAAAACTTTCTTGAAAAAAAAACGCGAACACTTCTCATTCTTTTCCAAGTTCTCTATTTTAGCCCTATACACAATACTCCTCCCTCTGTCTCTCAAAAACTGTTCACTTCTTTTTTCACTCTCAACAAATCTTCACTCACATCCATCCCTCCCTCTCTTAGCTTATATAACACACTCAATCTTGCATTCAACCCAGCAAACCTTTCTCTCTTAGCAGCTGCACACTTGTAACCAAGTTTTTTAAAAAAAACCTTGGTTTTACATTTAACCCAATCCCACCATTCACACACATTACTGAATTCACTTTTGCTCTCACACCACTCCTTATAATGTCTCTCATACTCCTCTCTCACCTCCACCCCCTCCAGTAAACTCACATTCAGTTTCCATATACCTTTCCCAGTTACCTCCTCAGTATGCACATCCACTTCACACTTCATACACACATGATCTGAAAACGGCACACTCTCCTGTGCATAACTAACAGCAATCAGGTTTTTTGAAACAAAACAATAGTCCAGTCTAGACGCCACCCTCCCACTCTCAGAAAAAAACTTATTTAACAATGGGGTTACTTTACACTCCCTCTGCATATCCCTCAAACCAAAATCACTCACCATGTCCATTAACTCTTTCCTTGACACATCCACATTCACCTTTCCCACATCAACATTCATATCACCCACAATCACAACAGGCACTCTACCTGGAATAAAAAACTTAATTTTTTCAAATAAAACTTTACGCTCCTGTTTTTCCACAGGAGCATACACATTAATTACACAAAAACTAATATTTCTAAACTCAAAATTTGCTAACACACATCTTCCAACCTCAATCACCATATAGTCACACAAACTCACATTACGCCCCTTCACCAAAAAACCAACACCGTCATTTCTATTGCTAGCACTCCCTGACCACACAGACGCACCATGAGGCCATTCACTCCCCTTCACACCATCCACAATCCCACACTCCTGTAAACAAAAAATTTCCGCATTTTGCGCTGCAAAAAACTCAAAAATGGCCGCACGCCGCAACTTATTTTTAAAAACCCTCACATTTTGAGATATAATTCTAACACCCATACTAAACACAAAACAAAAAGCTTAAAAAAAAACACTTGTCCAAAGAAGCCAAAAAAGGAAAAAAAATACAAAAACAACCTACAGATAGAACTTGACACACATTACATAAAACACACAAAAAAACAGATAGCCATTGCTTAAAGAGCAAAGCTACAGTATGTACACAAAAAACCCCTACCTGGCTACTGGAAAAGTAAAACGTACTTAACCAGTACCGCCAGTGTCCTCCTCCACCATTTGTGCCGAGCAGCTTTCCGAGCCGCTGGCCTCCATATACTCCTCTGTTATGTTTCGGTAGCTGAGGAGTGCAGGTAAAAAAGGCAATACACCAGAGCAGTTGGAATCTATGAGATTGCAGTACCCTGACTAACCACCACAACTAGAGGCAGCCGTGGAGCGTTCCTACGTTGGTCCTAGACGCCTCGTCACAGCCTGAGAAACTACACCTAAAGATAGAAATAGGAAAGCTATCTGCCCCGGAGCAGAACCCCAAAGATAATAGAAAGCCCCCAAACAAGTAATGGCGGTTAGACAAGAAGAAATACTGACACAGAAAGAAAATAGTATGAGCAAACGCTGGGGCCCAAACTAACTAAATAGAAAAGGATAGGAAGGGTACTTACTGCAATCCCAGAAAACCCTGAAAAGCACCAACTCTACTAATTTCAAAATCACCTGAGATCACACGACCTCTACCACCTAAATTAGTTCTCTGGTGTAACAAAATCAAAACAGCAGCCACTGAAAAAACTGGAAAAAGCAAAAGTACAAACATCAGTGGCTGAACTAAACTGAGAGGGCAAAAGCCCCCAAAGGGGACCCAGAAGGCCCCCAAAGAAGTGCAGGACAAAATGCAAAAATATAGTACAAAAACAAAAAGAAGAAAATGTCTTATCTGTTAGCAGGAGATGCAGACACGACACAGCAGGCTACAAGGGAAACAGGAATGAAGGATTCAGACCAGAACAATTGATCACCGGCAACCCTGATGGGAAGGTGACTCCCTTATATAAGACCAGTCAGTAACACCTGATTCCCAGTCCTCACAATCTTCACTGAACAGACCAGTACCGCTTGTAACCACCAGAGGGAGTCTCTGCTCAGAACTCATCTCAAACCCATTCACAACAGTACCCCCCCTTGAGGAGGGGTCACCGAACCCTCATTTGAGCAACCAGGTCGGTCAGGATGAGTTCTATGATACGCACGGATGAGTCTCCTAGCATGGATGTCCGAAGCAAACACCCAAGAATTGTCTTCCTGACCATAACCTCTCCACTTAACCAAATACTGGAGTTTCCGTCTAGAAAAACGAGAATTTAATATTTTCTCAACCACATACTCCAGATTGCCCTCAACCAAAACAGGGTCAGGAGGCACAGCAGCAGGAACCACTGGCTCAACAAACCTCTTCAACAAGGACTTGTGGAACACGTTATGGATCTTAAATGTCCCTGGAAGAAGCAAACGAAAAGAAACAGGATTAAGAATCTCAATGATCTTATAAGGTCCAATGAACCTAGGCTTAAATTTAGGAGATGCTACTCTCATAGGAATATTCTTTGAGGACAACCAGACCAAGTCCCCCACTTTAAACCGAGGACCATCAGTCCTATGCCGGTTAGCAAACCGCTGGGCCTTCTCCTGAGAGAGGGACAACCTCTCCACTACCTGGTCCCAAATCTGTTGCATACGCTCCACAACAGAGTCAACACCTGAACAGACAGAAGCCTCCGTCTGTCCTGAAGAAAATCGAGGGTGAAACCCAGAATTACAGAAAAACGGAGACATCAAAGTGGCAGAGCTGCCCTATTATTAAGAGCAAACTCAGCCAAAGGTAAAAAAGAGACCCAGTCATCCTGATCAGCAGACACAAAGCATCTAAAATAAGTCTCCAATGTCTGGTTTGTTCTCTCAGTTTGACCATTGGTCTGAGGATGAAATGCCGAGGAGAAAGACAATTGAACACCCAGTTTAGAACAAAAAGTCCTCCAAAATCTGGAAACAAACTGGACTCCTCTGTCAGACACAATGTTCTCAGGAATGCCGTGTAAACGAACCACGTGCTGAAGGAACAACGGCACCAATTCAGAGGAGGAAGGCAACTTAGGTAATGGCACAAGATGTATCATTTTGGAAAACCTATCACAAATTACCCAGATGGTGGTCATTCTCTGAGAAACAGGAAGGTCGGAAATGAAATCCATAGAGATATGGTGTCATGGGTGCATCGCCACGAAGATCGTCGCGATTGCACATTCTGACTTCTCACAGCTGATCTGCTGTTTCTTTGTTTTTTGGTAATGTGAGAGTTAATTTTTCCTAGCTCTTTGCTAAGGCTAGGTGCAGCCTCGCCCGGCTGCTTTTGATTATGTTCTAATTAGTTTCCTTTATATTTCTGCCAGTCTGGGTGTTAGACGCCGGTGAAAGCATTCATGTAGTTCAGCAGACTGGATCGGTTCTGAGAATATTTAAGCTAAGAGTTCATTAGTTGTTTTTTACTCTTATAGCTTATAGTTGATCTCTGAGACCTTAGGTGTTCCTACTGTGTGTGAGTGTTGTATGTAAGACTTTATTTACTTTATTCCTTCTCTTTCTTGTATGTCTTTCTGTTCATTATCCGTTACCTGTTCATTCCCTTTGGTGGTATTCAGGGTCCTTCTAAGGACTAGAATACAGTTAGCAGGGATTGATAGGAGACAGGGTTTACGCTGGTGGCCTGGACCTCTGTACCTTTAACAGTACCTCCAGGTTGAGGGATTAGTTAGGATCCCAGTTCAGGGTCAGCTTAGACCCCGGTCACCCTCTAGCCGGAGACAGCGTATAACGGATCCCGTTTTGACCCACTGGACAATCTGTCAGGTAAATCCATGTTATAATATATCTATGCGCATGTTATATAGTGTGTTGCCCTTTTTGATATAGATTACTGACATCTCATATATATATCTGCTATACAGCGTGACATATGGGTCCATGGTCTCTTGGGCACAGGCAATGGCATCAACAAACCACTAGAGCGAGAGCAAGGCTTGGAGCGAGAGCAAGTCCCGCAGGACTGCACAAATTCCCTGACATCACGAGACAAGGTAGGCCACCAAAAGGACCGACTAACCAAGTCTCTGGTACCAAAAATTCCGGGATGCCCAGCCAATGCGGAACAATGAATCTCAGACATCACACTCTTTTTCCACTGGTCCGGGACAAACAATTTTCCAACAGGGCAGCACTCGGGCCTATCCTCCTGACACCCCTCCAGAGCAAGTCTCAAATTGGGCGAGATGGCGGAAAGAACTACACTCTCTTTCAAAATAACAGAAGGATCAGATAACTCAGGAGAGTCCGCAAGGAAACTCCTCGAGAGGGCATCCGCCTTAACATTCTTAGTGCCAGGAAGAAAGGAAACCACAAAATTAAAACGTGTGAAAAACAAGGCCCACCTGGCCTGTCTAGGATTGAGTCGCTTGGCAGATTCCAGATAGACCAGATTCTTATGGTCCGTAAGGACCACCACCTGATGTTTGGCTCCCTCTAGCCAATGTCTCCACTCTTCAAAAGCCCACTTCATGGCCAATAACTCCCGATTACCCACGTCATAATTTCGTTCAGTAGGAGAAAATTTTCGAGAGAAAAAGGCACAAGGGTTACTTTTAGAGGTCTCTGGATCTTTTTGGGACAAAACGGCACCTGTCCCAATTTCAGAGGCATCAACCTCCACCTGAAATGGCAGAGAAACATCAGACTGCCGTAGAACAGGAGCAGAATTGAATCTCTGCTTAAGTTCCTGAAATGCAGAGACTGCCTCAGGAGGCCAATTCACCACATCAGAACCCTTTCTGGTCAAATCAGTTAATGGTTTAACAATAACCGAGAAATTACCAATAAATAAAAATTGGCAAAACCCAAAAATCTCTGAAGAGCCTTTAATGAAGTAGGTTGGACCCAATCACAGATGGCCTGAACCTTGACCGGGTCCATTTCAATAACAGATGGGGACAAAATGAATCCCAGAAATGAGATCCTCTGTACGCCAAAAAGACACTTTGATCCCTTCACATACAGAGCATTCTCTCTCAAAATCTGGAACACAGTTCGAACATGTTTCACATGAGAGTCCCAGTCATTAGAAAAAATCAAGATATCATCCAAATAAACAATCAGAAATTTGTCCACAAAATCCCTGAAAATGTCATTCATGAAGGACTGGAAGACGGAAGGAGCATTAGTGAGCCCAAAGGGCATCACTAGGTACTCAAAATGCCCTTCAGGGGTGTTGAATGCCGTCTTCCATTCATCCCCGTGCTTAATGCGAATAAGGTTATACGCCCCCCTGAGGTCAAGCTTGGTAAACCAAGTAGCGTTTTTCACCCTGGAAAACAGGTCAGAAATCAAGGGTAACGGGTATTGATATTTCACAGTAATATTGTTCAAGAGACGATAATCAATACACGGCCTTAATGAACCATCTTTTTTGGCCACAAAGAAAAAAACGGCACCTAAGGGTGAAGAGGATGGTCTGATATGACCCTTCTCCAATGACTCCTTGATATAAGACCGCATAGCGTCATGTTCAGGTACAGACAAGTTAAAAAGGCGACCTTTAGGGAATTTACTACCCGGCACTAATTCAATAGCGCAGTCATAGCTCCTATGGGGAGGCAAGGATGCAGATTTACTTTCGCTAAACACATCAGAAAAATCAATCAAAAAGTCAGGAACATCCTGAGCCTGGGGGGAGGCAGAAAAAACAGGAGTGTTGGTATTAACACATTGGCAGCCCCAACTGGTTACAGACACAGATTTCCAATCCAAAACAGGATTATGAGACTGTAACCAAGGACAACCCAGCACGATAATGTCATGCAGATTATACAGAACCAAAAATTTGCAGCACTCCTGGTGATCAGGTTCAACCCTCATTATCACCTGAGTAGAAAACTGGGGTTTATTCTCAGCCAAAGGGGTAGAATCGATCCCCAGTAGGGAATAGACTTCTGTAGGGGTATCAAGGGAAACCCACAACGTTTAGCAAAATCATAATCCATCAGGTTAATAGCTGCTCCAGAATCAACGAAAGCCTGAGCAGAAAATGAGGACAGAGAGCATATCAGAGTGACAGTTAATAAAAACTTAGTCTGAACACTACCCAAGACAACTGAGCGTGCAAAACGTCTTCCCCACTTAGGGCAGACTGAAATAGCATGAGAGGCATCACCACAGTAGAAACATAACCCATTGCGCTTTCGAAACTCATGACGCTGTGCCCCAGACACCACTCTATCACACTGCATGGGTTCAGAAGCTGGTTCACAAGGCAACACCATTCCACGCATACTTCACTGCTCACGCAAACGTCTGTCAATTTGAATCGCTAATGACATAGAATCATTGAGACCAGAGGGGACAGGGAATCCTACCATAACATCCTTTACATTATCTGACAGACCCTTCCGGAAAAGGGCTGCCAAAGCGTCGTCATTCCATTTGGTCAGGACTGCCCACCTACGGAATCTCTGACAGTATAACTCAGCGTCATAAGGCCCCTGATTTAATGCCAACAAGGCTTTTTCAGCTTGATCAGTGACATTAGGCTCATCGTACAATAACCCCAAAGCCTGAAAAAATGCATCAACATCACTCAAAACAGGATCCCCAGGTGTCAGGGAAAAAGCCCAATCCTGAGGATCGCCGCGCAGGAGAGAGATGATAATTTGAACCTGCTGCGCTGCGTTCCCTGAGGACTTAGATTTTAAGGCAAAAAACAATTTACAATTATTTTTGAAATTCAGAAACTTGGCTAGATCCCCCAAAAACAAATCTGGCATGGGAATCCTAGGTTCCACAACAGGCAACCTAGCAAGATATGCAGCAATACTCTGAACCTCAGTGGCAAGCTGATCCACACGGCCAGACAACCGTGCAAACTCCATTGAGAGAAAAGATCCTCCCCAGCACCCAGAGATACAGAGGGAAAAAAAAATGCAACAAATAGAAAAATATCTCTGACAACTCTGACAACCTTTTTTCTTTCACAATATTTTTTCCCTTCTGTGAGTACCATACAATTTTCAATTTTTAGGCCGGTGATACTATTATGTTTCGGTAGCTGAGGAGTGCAGGTAAAAAAGGCAATACACCAGAGCAGTTGGAATCTATGAGATTGCAGTACCCTGACTAACCACCACAACTAGAGGCAGCCGTGGAGCTTCCTACGTTGGTCCTAGACGCCTCGTCACAGCCTGAGAAACTAACTACACCTAAAGATAGAAATAGGAAAGCTATCTGCCCCGGAGCAGAACCCCAAAGATAATAGAAAGCCCCCAAACAAGTAATGGCGGTTAGACAAGAAGAAATACTGACACAGAAAGAAAATAGTATGAGCAAACGCTGGGCCCAAACTAACTAAATAGAAAAGGATAGAAAGGGTACTTACTGCAATCCCAGAAAACCCTGAAAAGCACCAACTCTACTAATTTCAAAATCACCTGAGATCACACGACCTCTACCACCTAAATTAGTTCTCTGGTGTAACAAAATCAAAACAGCAGCCACTGAAAAAACTGGAAAAAGCAAAAGTACAAACATCAGTGGCTGAACTAAACTGAGAGGGCAAAAGCCCCCAAAGGGGACCCAGAAGGCCCCCAAAGAAGTGCAGGACAAAATGCAAAAATATAGTACAAAAACAAAAAGAAGAAAATGTCTTATCTGTTAGCAGGAGATGCAGACACGACACAGCAGGCTACAAACGAAACAGGAATGAAGGATTCAGACCAGAACAATTGATCACTGGCAACCCTGATGGGAAGGTGACTCCCTTATATAAGACCAGTCAGTAACACCTGATTCCCAGTCCTCACAATCTTCACTGAACAGACCAGTACCGCTTGTAACCACCAGAGGGAGTCTCTGCTCAGAACTCATCTCAAACCCATTCACAACACTCCTCCACCCGTGCCTTTTTCTGCCCAGTCTTCCTCTGGGCCATTCCTTCTTCCACCACCTCAATGTCTCTGTTTTCCCCACCACCCTCCCTGTGACACTTTAACCCTCCTGAGTCCTCTTCCGAGGAGAAGGCACCAATATTTCTCGGATCAGACTCATGAACCAAAACCTCAGCCTCCTCCTCTGCCACAGATATATCGAAATCCATCAGGCATTCTGACCATGATTCAGCGACTGGGACTTCTTTTTTTACTTCTTTTTTAGGCCATGAACGCTCCTCTCGCCTTATGGCCTTCCAAAATTCCTTGTTCTCCTTTTCCTCCTGTTGCTTCTCCCTCCTTCTCTCAGCCTCCTTGTCCTCCTGCCGCTTCTCCCTCCGTCTCTCAGCAGGAGTAGGTGGCGCCCTCACAACGCTTTGCAGCGCGGCGACTTCGCTTTCCCTCCACTTCTTCTCCTCCTCCCGCCTCTTAACCTCCTCCTCTCTCTTCCTTTCTTCCTCCCGCCTCCGCTCCTCCTCACGTCTCTTTCTTTTCTCCTCCTCTCTAGTTGACCTCCTCAGCACACCAAACGGGCAGTCTCTATACAGGAGCTCTGAACTGCCACACCTGTCACATTCACGAGGCATCGGACACCTAGCCGCCACATGACCCTCTTGCTTGCAATTACGGCAAACCAACTCCTTGCTACACATGTTTAGCAGGTGCCCGAACTGAAAACACCTCCTGCAGTATAGTGGCTGCCCTGGGTATGACAGGAAGCCCCTATGACCCGCCACTGAAAAGTTCGCTGGTGGGTGAAACCTCCCAAACAACCTGGGTCCTTCTTCAATTTCACCCGAAACACATACTTGAAGTTGAAAATGCCCAAGACATTTTTCTGCTTCTACCCTCCCTTCACGTATTCACAGTACCGCTCCAGGAACTGCTCCAGTAGTGCTACTTCTGTATAGGGTTGTACACAGTCACAGTCACCACTTTTTCCATGAGCCCAAACAGGGACTCCACCCGCACTCCCTCCAGGCATGGATCACCTTCATTACTTCTGAGCCATTCAAAGACGGTCAAATAGCATCCCTCATTCACAAAGGTTACATCATATGTACCTTGACTACTGAATTCATTGACGCTGTAGATATCCTGACGATGGGCTCCAGCCTTTCCCTCCAACAGGTCACGAACGACATACACCAGGTTGTTTTTCTCACCACCTTCCACCACCACACGGATCGTATTCTTTATGAACATCCTCAGTCCAGACTGCCGATACGGATACCGCAGTAAAAATTCAGCAGCACACTGCCAGCAAAGCCCCTGGATCACTCCAGTTTGCTTCACTCAGTTAGACTGAGCACCACAATATACTCAGCAACAGGAAGCTGCACAGGGCCAGGTATATATAGCAGGTCCAATCAGTCTTAATCAGGGTGAGAACAATCAGCAGGGCAGGTGATGATCTCTATCCAATCAGTCTCAATCAGGGAGGGAACAATCAGCAGGGCAGGTGATGATCTCTATCCCAGACGAAGTTCATATGGTTTCAGGCTGAAGTTATTCAAGTTCCGAATAGCTCCACAGCAAGGGAACAGACCAGCAAGCCATGGTCCACAGGTTCAAATCCTAACAATACTCCCCTCTTAACGGCGGCCTCTGGACGCAACTTGCCCAGGTTTTGCAGGATACCGCTGGTGAAATTGTCTAATCAAACGAGGAGCATTGATGTTGCTTACTGGTTCCCATGAATTTTCCTCCATGTCGTAGCCCTGCCATTTGATTAAATATTGCAAACGATTTCTGTGTATTCGGGAATCCAAGATCTTTTCCACCACAAACTGCTCATGTCCGTCCACTTCAATTGCATCGGGAGGCGGAGGGGATCGTTCTGGAAATGGATTGGCTGTGGCGGCTTTCAACAAAGACACATGAAAAACAGGATGAATCTTCATTGATGTTGGTAGCTGTAGACGTACGGCCAATGGACTCACAATCTTACTGATTTTGTATGGTCCCACAAATTTTTGTCCTAATTTAGGAGAAGGAATCTTCAATTTCAAATTCTTAGTGGATAACCACACTCGATCTCCAATCCTAAACCTGGGAGTGGGTCTATGATACCTGTCGGCCGCTTTTTTATATTTCTCCTGAGCTTCCTTTAGAGTGTCTTTCAGAACATTCAGATTTTGCTGTAGCAGAGAGATTCTTTCTGCGACTGCTGGTATTAATGGTGCCACAGGATTTTTGGGAAGGATGTTTGGGTGATATCCCAGATTTGCAAAAAATGGCGTCTGTTTCGTAGAGGCATTCTGTGAATTATTATATGAAAATTCCGCAAATGGCAGCAGATGTACCCATTCGTCTTGCAGATGGCAAATATAACAACGAAGATACTGCTCCAGCGTCTGATTTGTACATTCTGTCTGGCCGTTATATTGCGGATGGTAAGCGGTTGACAATCGTACTTTGATGTCTAGCGCTGAGCATAAACTGCGCCAAAATTTAGATGTAAATTGCACACCTCGATCTGAAACGACTTCATTCGGCACTCCGTGGAGGCGAAAAATATTGCAAATTATCAGATCAGCTGTATCTTTTACTGAAGGTAGACCTGAACACGGGATGAAATGCACTGCTTTTGTAAGTCGATCCACTACTACCAGAATGGTGTCACGCTGTCTAATGATATGTATACAATGTCAGTAAACTATTAATACAGGAACAACACTCTATACAACAACTAGTATAGCAACATCAGCATGTAAGTATAGAATAGATTTACCTGACACGATATGTGCTGAACTCAGGGTTAATCTTGAGGACTTGATGAGCTGAAACAGGAAAGAGGTGGACCGGGATCTAACCTGACCCTAAACTGGGGTCCTAACTAATCCCTCACCTTGGAGGTACTGATAATGGTTCAGAGGTCCAAGTCTCCAACCTAACCCTGTCTCCTATCAGACCCTGAACCCTGTAATCAGTCCTAAGAAGGATCCTGACTACCACCAAAGGGATATGGGCTGATCTTAGCTAAATACACAGATTAGACATATAAGACAGACAGGATAACACTCGCTTGCATACACACTCAAACACCAAAGGAACATAAATGGTATGGGAAATAAACTCTAACCAAGTTGAGCTTTGAACAACTAAGGAGCTCACAACAAAAGTCTATACAGATTCATTCCTATCTGTGGTCTGCATGAAGGTTTCACTGGCAACTCCCCAAGCAGACAACCAGAAATTTAAAGGAGACCAATCAACAAATAATCAATTGCAGCTGGGAGAAACTGCACCCAGTCCCAGCACCGAGCACAGACAGAATTAACTCCCTAGCTGCCAAACACAAAGAAACAGCAGCTCAGCTGTGAGAAGTCAAAATGTGCAACCGCGACGATCTTCGTGGCAATGCACACATGACAGTACCCCCCCTTCTACGAGGGGCCTCCGGACCCTCAGGGCCAGGCCTGCCCGGGTGAGTTCTGTGGAAGGTCCGAACCAAACGATCTGCGTTAACATCAGACGCAGGGACCCACGTCCTCTCCTCTGGACCATACCCCTTCCAATGCACCAAGTACTGAAGGGACCGGCGATTCAGACGTGAGTCAATGATCTTTGATACTTGAAATTCCAAGATACCATTGACCAACACAGGAGGAGGAGGTAGAGGTGACGGTATGACTGGTGCCACATACCTTTTAAGTAATGACTTGTGGAACACATTATGAATTTTAAACGTAGGAGGGAGGTCCAGACGAAATGCCACAGGATTAATTATGGAACTGATCCTGTACGGCCCGATGAATCTGGGACCCAGTATCCAGGAGGGCACTTTAAGTTTTATATTCCTGGTAGACAACCATACCAGATCGTTCACATTCAGATCTGGACCAGAAACTCTCCTCCTATCAGCCATACGTTTGTAACGGTTCCCCATCGCACTCAGATTATTCAATACACCTCGCCACACAGAAGCAAGTGACGACGAGAAACGCTCCTCCTCAGGAACCCCAGAAGGGCCCCCCCCATTGAAAGTACAAAACTGGGGATGAAAACCATATGCCCCAAAAAACGGGGACTTACCAGTGGACTCGCTCCGCCTGTTGTTAAGAGCGAACTCTGCCAGAGGCAAGAAAGAAGACCAGTCCTCTTGGTTCTCTGAGACAAAACACCGGAGATATGTCTCTAAGCTCTGATTCAGACGCTCTGTCTGACCATTGGTCTGCGGATGAAAAGCCGAGGAAAATGACAATTGCATCCCCCGACGTAAACAAAATGCCCTCCAAAATTTGGACACAAACTGAGACCCCCTATCTGACACCACATCAGAAGGCAACCCATGAAGTCTAACGATCTCCCTAATGAACACCTGCGCCAGAGTTTTAGCATTAGGGAGTGCAGGAAGAGCAACGAAATGTGCCATCTTACTGAACCTGTCAACAACCACCAGTATGACAGTATTCCCTGACGACGGAGGAAGGTCCGTAATGAAGTCCATAGATAAATGAGTCCATGGACGCTCCGGATGTTTCAAGGGTAAAAGGGTCCCAGACGGACGGGTATGAGGGGTTTTAGAGCGAGCACACACCCCACATGACGCGACAAAAGTTATAACATCTTTATTAGCATTAGGCCACCAAAACCGGCGAGAAAGGAGATCTAAAGTAGCCTTACTCCCTGGATGTCCTGCTAGAGCAGAATTATGATGTGCCTCAATAACCTTTTGTCTCAACAGATTTGGGACAAACAGTCTCCCTGGAGGTCCTGCAGGGGCGTCCCCCTGAGCCTCTAACACCTCCTCCTCAAGCTCAGAAAATACAGCCGACACTACCACCCCCTCCTGAAGGATAGGACTCGGGTCATCCGTTTTCCCGGCCCCTGGGAAACTGCGAGACAAGGCATCAGCCTTTACATTCTTAGACCCCGGGCGATAAGTGACGACAAAATTAAACCTGGCAAAAAACAACGACCATCGAGCTTGTCTGGAATTAAGACGCTTAGCGGATTCCAAATACAACAGGTTCTTGTGATCAGTAATAACGGTAACCGGGTGGACTGCCCCCTCCAAAAAGTGACGCCATTCTTCAAAAGCTAACTTAATGGCCAAAAGTTCCCTATTGCCGATATCATAATTCCTTTCGGCGGACGACAATTTCTTAGAAAAGAAAGCGCACGGATGCCATTTACCAGGGGACGGACCCTGGGACAATATAGCACCCACCCCTACGTCAGACGCATCCACCTCCACAATGAACGGCTGAGATGCATCTGGTTGGATGAGAACGGGTGCAGAAGCAAAACATTTCTTCAAAGAGGAAAAGGCTTGGCAAGCTTTGTCCGACCATTTAGAAAAATCCGTCCCTTTTCTTGTCATGTCAGTGAGAGGTTTGACGACAGATGAGAAATTACAAATAAATTTCCGTAGTAGTTAGCAAACCCCAAAAAACGCTGCAGAGCCTTAAGATCCCCTGGCTGATCCCATTCAAGCACTGCTCTCACCTTTTCAGGGTCCATACGGAAACCGGAGGCTGACACCAAAAAACCCAAAAACTGAAGTTCCTGTACGGCAAATACACACTTCTCCAGTTTGGCGTATAATTTATTGTCTCG